>PVKE010028091.1:0-21165 GCA_004027555.1 Craseonycteris thonglongyai | reverse complement strand
TGCCCGGCTGCCCCCGGGGTGGTGGGGGGCGTGCATCCATCCGGGGCACCGGGCCGCCCTGCAGACCCCAGCCTGCCCGGCTGCCCCCGGGGTGGTGGGGGGCGTGCATCCATCCGGGGCACCGGGCCGCCCTGCAGACCCCAGCCTGCCCGGCTGCCCCCGGGGTGGTGGGGGGCGTGCATCCATCCGGGGCACCGGGGCGCCCTGCAGACCCCAGCCTGCCCGGCTGCCCCCGGGGTGGTGGGGGGCGTGCATCCATCCGGGGCACCGGGCCGCCCTGCAGACCCCAGCCTGCCCGGCTGCCCCCGGGGTGGTGGGGGGCGTGCATCCATCCATCCGGGGCACCGGGGCGCCCTGCAGACCCCAGCCTGCCCGGCTGCCCCCGGGGTGGTGGGGGGCGTGTGCATCAGGAGGAGGACGCAGGACTCAGGACAAGCCGCAGCAGCACTCCTCTCTGTGCTCTCAGCAAGAGGGCGGCAACAGCCTTTGTTGCTAGAATGTTCCCTCAGTGGCCAAAGCTGTCCACTGGGCAGCAGTGGGTGCAGCCCAGGGCTGCTCTGGGCCTGACCGGGTGCCAGCTGCTTGCTCTCCGGCCCCTCCTGGGCTCCTCCTGCCAGGGTAGACGTGCCCTGCCAACGCCATGGGCATGCCGCAGGGCTCCCCAGGCCCACAGCACCTGGCTTAGGGGCCTCCTGGGGACGGGGCTCACCTCAGTCACCCCAGCTGTGAGGTGCAAAGGGGCCCATCCTCTCCTGGGTCGTGTGGAACGCAAGGCTCACCCCAACAGGAGGGACGCTCCCTGCCTCCCCTTCAGAGACCCCTAAATACAACTGGGGTCTCCGCCAGGGCTCCCCAGTCAGGACCTCTGTGCCCTGACTCCGGAATGTGACCCCAGAGCCCCCCTCAGCCTCGGATCCTGGCTGAGCTCACGGAACCGTTTACAGACAGTGTTGTCATTTATTTCTAAGTATTTTCTCATTTCCACTATGAATCGTTATGGATTCAGGAGTGGTTTAAAAATCTTTCCTATTTTAATGTCCCGGTGCACGGGATGTTTTAGTGACCTTTTTCTAAACTGGTTTCTAACCTAATTGCGTTGTTGTCAGAAGCCGCGGGTTATGTGCTATCGATCCTTTGATATTTGCTGAGGCTCGCTTAGGGCTCACGCAGATGGATCAGTGTTATCAATAATCGAGCGTGCTTGTGGGATACAGCCTCTCCCCGTTAGATGGAAGTGAGACACGGACATATAGCTTCAGAAATATCCATTAATCAAATCTATGTTTGCTTTTCTTACTTTGTTGATCTTTCAATTATTGAAAGATGTATGTCTTAAAATCTTGTGCTAGAGAACTATCATTTTTCCTTGTAGTTCTGTCAAGTATCAATTTACCTGTGCTAAAGTTACATTATTATGGAAAAATAAATTTAGAATTAGTGTATCTACCAGTACATATAACTATGTCCTGACCTTTTCCATCCTAATGTTTTCTGCCTTAAATTCTGTTTTGTTTTAAATTCTCCTTTTTCTGACATGAGCATAACACATAAATACACATTAGCATTGGCTTTGTCTATTTTTCCATTCCTTTTGCTGAAATTTCTTGTTTTTAGTGGTAGATGTGTCCCTAGCTGATCTTTGTCTTTTACCTGCGAGATGTAAACTCCGTGCATTCACTAGAGTGTGTTCGTTCTTGCTTTGTGTGACTCTCTTTCCTCTCTTCTTGCCTTTTCTTTGATCTATTATTTTTCATTCAATGTCCCCTCAACTGGCTTGGAAGTTGTATATTTCTATCCTTTTCGTGGTTACCTTAGATTTTTATTATAATACGTGTTATTTTAAAAGTTACAGATCAGTCCTTTGCAGAAAATGAAGTGTTTGTATAAAAATGACAGTGGGGAATGCAGTCCCCACCCCCGCACACCCACCCACCCTGGAATTCCCCTCAGAAGCAGCGTGCTCTTCGGCCCATTGCCGGTGTTTGTAAATAAAGTTTTATTGGAACACAGCTGCACCGTTCACTTACGTAGTATCTGTGGATGCTTTCGTGCTGCAAGAGCTAAGTGAGCAGGTGAGACACTGCGTGTGGCTCTCAAGCCTACCGCACTCACCGTCTGGCCCTTTACAGAAATTCACGGCCAGTCCCAGGCCTGGAGCGTCTACTCGCGTAGCTACAGTGGAAACAAAGCCCCAAGTCAGCTAACGCCTGACAAGGTTGTCCCACAGCACTTGGATGCTGAGTTGTTTTCGCTCACGAGGTCAGAGAGGAGTTCTGCTGGGGTCCCCGTGTGTTGGCTCCTGGTGACCAGCCCTCACTACAGCGGGGGGCCCCAGAGCACCCCAGGAGAATGCAGGTGCCATCCCAAGCTGCCCCAACTGGAGGCCCGAGCTGAGAGCTGTTTCTCCCCAGGGAAGCAGCTGCCACTCCTTACGAGCCGGCTTTGCTCCTCGCAGGAAGAGGAGGCCGCTGTAGAACGAGAACCCCGAGGTAGCCCGGGCCTCCCCGTCAAGCAGGGGGCTCGGTGGAGGGGCAGGGGGCTTGGTGGAGGGGCAGGGAGCCCACGGCCGGGCCAGGTGTTCGGCAGCGGGCAGGGCCCTGCCCGGCACACCCAGAGTCCCATGGGAAGGGAGAACAGTGGCAGGGACGCGGCCGTGAGCACCTGCCGAGTGCAGGATGGTCCGTGGGTGCCGTGGGTGCCAGAACCGGCCTAAGTCCCAGACCCCCAGTGCTGGTCAGGGGCGTGCAGAGCCCGGCAGCACAGGGGGGCTGACCCTTGACGGGGGGAGAGCCAGCTGGGCAACAGGCGAGGGCAGCATGGCCAGCTTCCGCCCTGTGAGGTCAGCGGACACTGTAAAGGGGCATCCAGGTCACCGCAGGGGCAAGCCAGGACGAGGCCCCAGGCTGGACGGCCTACCCGGCTGGGGGTGGCATGGAGGCCTGGTCCCAGCTGCCCCAGCCTGCCCCCCACGCCTGCCCCCACTGCATTCCCACCCCCGAGAGCTCACTCTGCTCTTTGCCTGCAGCCATCGGGGCGTCCCAGGACCAGAACGAAGTCTGCAGCACCCCTGGTTGCGTGCTAGCAGGTAAGCCCCTCCCTCCACGGCCCCCGCAGCCCTGCCCGGGGGGGAGGGCTCCCAGGTGCTGACGCAGGCCCTGCCCGAGGCCACGGCAGGGGCCCTGGGGCTGGGGGGCAGGCCCTGGGTGGAGAAGGTGGGTTCCGCTCCCATTTCTCAGCCCCAGGCCCCCCAGGCTCCCCGCCTACCCAGCCCTTCTCCCCACCTGACCCCCAGGATTCTCTTCTGCATTTACAGAAAGGCCTGGGTCGGGGGCCCTGGGTGAGCCCGACCACCTGCCCTGAGAGCACTCAGCCAGGAAAAGGGCCCCCACTCTCCCTGCATGCTGAGGGCTCTGGGCAAAGCCGTCCCCTCTGATAGAAAGTCGCCCCTGTGGTGGGGTAACTCCCTGCCTCCTGAGGCCGCGGGGGCTGCGGGGACAGAGTGGGGAGAAGCCCCGGCCAGGGGCTCACAGAGCAGGGCCGCCAGCCCAGCACCTCCGCGCAGTCCCGGCCCAGAGCTTGGGCATGCTTGCCAGAGTGCCAGCTGCCAGGATTTGCAGAGGGACACATGGAAGGTCAGAGCGGTCTCAGGGTTCAAGGTCATGTGGCTGATACAAGGAAGCCCTAGAAGTTGAATCCCCTGCTTCTGACCTCACGGAGGCTCAGAGAGGGTGACTAGCGCTCCCAAGGACACGCAGCTACACTCAGATAGCGGACATCCCTCCACGCGTCCACAACCGGCTGCCCCCTCTAACGCGCCAACCCCCGGGGACGAGCAGCCGCCAGGATCCTGCAGAGTATGGACCGGTCCGAGGAGCCGTGTGACGACTTCTACCAGTACGCGTGCGGGGGCTGGCTGCGGCACCACGTGATTCCCGAGACCAACTCCCGGTACAGTGTCTTCGACATCCTGCGGGACAAGCTAGAGATCGTCCTCAAAAGTAAGGAGGCTGCGGCCTGAGGAGGCACCCGGGCCAGGGAGGCCGTGGGCCCACGGGCACAGCCTGCTGAGCCCTCCTGCATCCAGTGGGCGCAGGAGAAGGGGGATCCCCTGGGATAGAGGCCCAGCAGGGACAGGGGACCCCTCTTGCTGAGTGTGGGGTGGGCCTCTGACCCGGCCCCCAGCAGCCACCTCGGTCTCAGTGCAGCTTCCTCCTCGGCCCACAGGGGTGCTAGAGAATTCCAGCAGCGAGGACCGGCCGGCCGTGCAGAAGGCGAAGACGCTGTACCTCTCCTGCATGAACGAGGGTGAGCGCGGGGCAGGGGGCGGTGCATGAGCGAGGTGAGCGTGGGGGGCAGTGGACGACCATCTGGGGGGCAGTGGATGGACCATGTGGGGGGCAGTGGATGAACCATGTGGGGGGCAGTGGATGGATGACCATGTGGGGGCAGTGGGTGAACCATGTGGGGAGCAGTGGATGACCATGTGGGGGGCAGTGGATGGATGACCATGTGGGGGGCAGTGGATGGATGACCATGTGGGGGGTGCATGACCAGAGGTGGCTGCCCTGCCGGACGGGCCCTGCAGCAGAGTAGGGGGATGGGTGCCATTCAGGACGGGGCCCCCGGGGCTGTGCTCTGGGCCCACACCTGGCCGCTGGGTCTAGGCTGACAGCCCGCTGCCCTTGACCCCAGACCCCAGCACAGCCCACTCTGTTCAGGAAGAGCAAGATAGTGAGAGGCCTGCCTGGGAGCCCCAGGAAAAGCGTGTGTGCATGTGTGTGCACGTGTCTGTGTGTGTGCATGTGTGCATGTGTCTGTGTGTGTGCATGTGTCTGTGTTTATGTGGGCATGTGTGTCTGTGTGTGTGAGCATGTGTGTCTCCATGTATATGTACATGTGAATGTATGTGTTATATGGTATGTGCATGTATGGGTGTCTCCATGTGTATTCATGTGTGTGCATTGTGTGTGTGCGTGCATGCATGTGGGACTCTGCGTGTGCATGTTGCTGTGTGTGCTCATATATGTGTGCATGTGTATTAAAGAAACCATGACTCCTGACACTTGTTACAGTTGGTGAGAGTGCTCATTCAGGACCATCTCAGCAGGTGTGGGGACCACCAAGGTGGGGTTCTGCCTCGGGGGAGAGATGTGGGCTCAAGTCCAAGTGCACCTGGGCACGCAGGTCCTAACAGCCCAGGAGCAGGGGAGGTTCAGTGGATGGAAAAGCAGCAACAGGAAAGAGCAGGGGTGCGGGGATGCTGGCTAAACGCACCGAACAGGATTCCTGCTGCCGGCCGGCCGGGTGGGGGCCCTGACCCGACGGGGAGGGTGGGGCGTTCTCGCTAACCTGACTCAGCCGGGGTCTTGTGAAAGCTGGGCCTTGTAAGGAAGCGCGCAGGCCTGAGCAAAGGCGGGTCAAGGAAGAGCGTGTACACACGCGTGTGTGCACATGCGCGTGGGGGAGGTTGTCGTGGGAACTGCCAGTGCTCTGGTCCCGATTGAGAGGACTTACACGCTTGGGGCACTGCTGGTCTGTCTGCTCTTCCGTCCCTGCGGAGGGGCTTACACACCCGCCTCCACCACCGGGGAGCCGGCTCTCTCCCTAAGCAGCTTTGTTCCCAGGGGTCCCCTGGAGAGCTGGGATTGTTTTTTGGGTACCTGACCGCGGGGATCTTTCCAGGCCCTTCCATGTCCCGTGCAGCAGAGTCTGCCAGGAGGGTCAGGCTTTGGCTTGGAGTGTGCCCCTCACACCGCAGGCTTATGCTGCAGGTGTCTGGAGGGGGTGACCACCCACTGCCCCTCCCCCCCAGGTATGATAGAGACACGAGACTCCCAGCCCCTGCTGAGCATCCTAGAGGCAGTGGGAGGCTGGCCAGTGGCCATGGACAAGTGGAACGACACTGTGGGTAAGGCTAGGGCCTGGGGGCAGCCCTGCATGGACAGGGAGGGGACCCTGAGAGCCCAGACCCTCCAAGCCCGAGCCCGAGCCCAAGCTGGGGACTTGGCACCAGTGGCCGGGGGCTCCCCGTACGACTCCCCTCCAGTTCTGACAGAGATGTCCATTCCAAACCACGAGGGAGGACTCGTCCCCCAGACCAGGCCCAGGGACCAGGCTCCCAGCTCTCTGCCCTCTGACTCAGCCCTAAGTTGGTGGGCCAGGCCTGGGGCTGGGACCCCAGGGGCCCGGCCGGCCTCCAGCACTGGGCCCTGACCCCCCAGGCCCCACCTGGACGCTGGAGCAGCAGCTAGCCATGATGAACTCACAGTTCAACAAGCGTGTCCTCATCGACCTCTTTGTCTGGAATGACGACCAGAACTCCAGCCGGCACATCATCTACGTACGAGCCGCTTCACGGGGCCGGGCTGGGGGGTTCCCCGGCCTGGCTGGGCCCCCCAGCACAGCAGGGATGTGGCCAGAGGGGCAGACAAGCCGCGGGTGTGCTCCCGGCGCCCTGTGCTGGTCCACATCATGGTTTGGGGGACCAGCTGCCGGTGACCCGTGTCCTGATCAGAGGCCCATGTGCTGAGCTGGGTCTCAGGCCCAGCCATACAGGCCTTTGGCAACCGGGCAGGAAGCCTGACCTCAAAGAGCCACCACTGGCCACAGCTAGACGGCCAAAGGGACCCCCGTGGTGAATGTGCACCTCACCCTGCAGATACCACAGCCTTCAGCCCACCCCTTGACCTGTCGCTCACAGAGCAGGGCTTGGGCACACCCCCTGCACCTTTCACTCAGAGCATGGCTTGGGCACGCCCCCTGCATACCTGTCACTCACAGAGCAGGGCTTGGGCACGCCCCCTGCATACCTGTCACTCACAGAGCAGGGCTTGGGCACGCCCCCTGCATACCTGTCACTCACAGAACAGGGCTTGGGCACGCCCCCTACATACCTGTCACTCACAGAGCATGGCTTGGGCACGCCCCCTGCATACCTGTCACTCACAGAGCAGGGTTTGGGCACGCCCCCTGCATGACCCCCGTCTGGGGCCTCAGCCAGGCTGTGGGGACCCCGGGGCACCTGGCCCAGCTCCACAGCCTCTGTGTCCCCAGGTAGACCAGCCCACCCTGGGCATGCCATCCCGACAGTACTATCTCAACAAGGGCAGCAACCAGAAGGTGAGTCCCAGCCGACCCCTCGGTCCCCAGGTCCCTTCCCGCTCTGGGCCCCCCTCCTATCCCCTGGGGCCCAGCTCCCGGTGTGTCTCCATGGCCCTTGCCCCCCAGCTAGCCTTTGTGAGCACCTGCGTGGGTGGGGCCTGGGAGGGGCTTCGTCACCCCTGTAGGGCGTGTCCCCAAACCTCCCTGGATAAGCTCAGCTCAGCCCTGCAGCCCTGCCCGGCCCAGCTCACCAGTGCTGGGCTGCCGGCCACATCGCAGCGTCCATCCCGGGTGAGGCCCGTGGAAACCTGAGTGCTGACGCCCGGGCCCTGGGCCTGCTCCCCGCTTCCAGGGAGGAGAGGAACGCAGGGTTCACAGAGGCCGTGGGGGGCGGGTGCAGCCGGCCAGCCGAAAAGACGAGCCGTGGAGCAAGGCTGGGGAACCAACCACGGGCCCGACCCAGAGCAGCCGGGCCTGGGCCGTCGGGAAGGCTCACGGCAGCCGGCACGGATCAGGCCCGGCGCCCGCGGCAGCTGCTGCGGCTTCTTCCTGCTACGAGGAGACCTGCCCCCCACCCCCGGGGCAGTGGGCGAGGCGGGGCCCCCGTCTTGTCCTCAGGGCCCATTCCTGACCCCGGCAGCCCAACCTTGACCCCGTGTCCAGCAGAATAGGCCTCCCAGTCCCACGGACATGGGGTCACACGCCAGAAGGGAGGAAGTGGGGTGCTCAGCCCTGAGCTGTCTGGGCGTGGCCTCGGCGTGGCCCCCCCAGCACAGGGACCCCACTGGCAGGCATGTCGGGGGTGTGAGGGACCCCCTGAAATGCCCCCTCCCAGGGTCCTGAGGGGACAGCCAAAGCCTGCTGGCCGAGGTCGGCCGATGTGCATCCTGGGGGCGCCCCCCACCCGCGAGAGCTCCTGGGGGCTGCTCGGGCGCCCAGCTCCGCCCTGTCCTTGGGCGCAGGTGCGGGAGGCCTACCTGGGGTTCATGGTGGCCGTGGCGGCGATGCTGCGGGCGGACTTGCACCTCCCGGAGAACAGCCACCTGGTGCGGGAGGACATGGCCCAGGTGCTGAAGCTAGAGACGCAGCTGGCCAACGTGAGGCAGGGGCCCGCGGGCTGGGGGGGCCTGGCTCTGGCCACGGCCCCCCTAGTGACCGCCGGGCCCCCGCACCCGTGCAGGCCACCGCCCCCCAGGAGGAGAGGCACGACATCACAGCCCTGTACCACAGGATGGGGGTCCGGGAGCTCCAGCACAAGTTCGCCCTGAAGGTGAGGCCGGGCCGCCCAGGGGCAGACCCCGGCCCCAGCCCACCCTGCGTTTCCAGCCCCCTCATGTGAGCCTGAGAAACACGCCCACCCCTGAGCAGGGGAGCCATGCAACTGGCCACCCAAACAGGGACACCTTCACACCAGAGGGCAGGTGTCAATGGGGCCACCTGGGACCTGGGGGGCTGCTGCATCGTGAGGTGCTGCCGGCCCATGACTGAGGTCCACACCCCACGCCTGAACCCCAGGGCCCACCCCTCCCGCCGGTCCAAACCCTGTGCACGGGGGCTGAGCCCTGAGGGGCCTCCTGCACACAGAGGGGCAGCAAGGCCAATCTTGTCACCTGCTTGGCCACATGGGGGGGTGGAGGGCACAGCTGGGGGCAGACCCGGGTCAGGTGGAGGAGGCAGGTTCAGAGCATCGACCCCTCGAAGACGGATCCGTCTCCATGGCTAGCGTTCTGGGTTCTCTGTGAGGAACCCTCCCCTCCCGCGAGGCCATTGGGTCTACGACCCGCCTGGAGTTTGTTTGGTACAGAGAGCACCGCAGGCGTGTTTCCGCTCTTCCGTACGGATGTGGGGGAGGCCCAACACCATTGCTCAAAAAGACGCCCCCTTTACACCGCTCTGTTTAAGAATCACATGTGTGTGTGTGTCATGTGGGGTGTCTCCGTGTGTGCACGTGCATGTGTCTCTGTGTGTGTGTGTCATGTGGGGTGTCTCCATGTGTGCACATGCATGTGTCTCCGTGTGTGTGCGTGTGTCTCCATGCATGTGGGGTGTCTCCATGTGCATGTGTCTCCGTGCGTGTGCACCTGTGTGTGTTTCTGAACACACTGGCCTCATCCACGACGTGCGGGCCACCCGCTCCGCATGGCTACGGCTTTAGAGTATGTCTCGTGAGCACAGAGCGGGTCTAACAACTCTGTCCTTGATTGCTCCTGGCTTTTGCATTTCTCTCACAGAACTCGAGTCCGATGGCCCCTTCCACCCAGAAACCTGCCGAGATTTGGGGAGGGCTTGCCGGGAATCTGAGCCTCGGTCAGGGGAAATTCAGCCTCTCTGGTGTTGAGTCTTCCGATCCATGAGAGTACCCTAACATAGGCATCCATGTATTTTCATTTTCTTTCCTTTCTCCCAATGAGTTCCGTAGTTTTCTATTTCAAGGCCTTACACATCTTTCATCAGGTTTATTCCTGGTATAGGTTTTATATTATTGTAGATGGTATCGCTTCATAATTTACCTTCTTCTTTGTTGCTAGTGTACGGAAAGACTGACCTCAGTGCACCTATGAGCTCTTTAACACTTTGTAGGTCCCTTCAGGTTTTATGCAAAAAAAATCACGTCCTTTGTGAAAAGTAAGTTTTACTTCCTCCCTTTCAAGCCCCGCCGGCCTTATTCTGATTACTTATCATAGTGAACCGGTCAGACCAGCCAGCCCAGCGCTCACATCTAGCTTCCATCCTGACCTCAGCGGAAACGCTCGCGACATCTCACTGCGCGTTTCTGTTTGCTGCTGCTGCCTAGAGCCCCCGTGTCAGATCATGGACTTCATCTTCTATTTCTAATCCTGTAGTTTGTTTGTTTTTTATCATGAATAGATGGCAACTGTTCACTGCCTTTTTGCATCTATTGACATTACCATATGATTTTTCTCCTTTATTCAGTTATCAAAAAAGATTTTTCCTTCTTTATTCAGCATTTATTGATTTGATCGTTCAAATGCTGCACCAAACTTGAATCCCTTGAATAAATCTGATTTGGCTGTGATGAAGTACCCATTTTATATAGGCATGGACGAATTCTAGTTGCTAACATTTTGCTTAGAATTTGATCATGAGACAAGCCTATTATGTTCTTTTCTTGTCGGAACCGTGCTTTGGAATTAAAGTTATTCTTGGCCCCATAAATCAACTGTAGAAGAGTCTTCTCTCCTCTGGAGAGTTTGAGTAAGATGGCTTCCATGAATGTCAGACAGTGCCCATTGGAGAGTCAGATGTGTCTGCAAATTTCCATGTGGGAATATTTCAAATTAAAGATCCAACTTTATTACAAGACTATATTCCCTACTTCTTCTTTAGTCCCTTTTGGTGAGTTGTGCTTTTCCGGGAATCTTTCCAGTACCTTTCAGTTTTCCAGTTTGTTGCATAATCTCATCTTTCCATAGTCTGTAGGCTCTGTAGTTGTGTCACCTTCTCCCTGATTTCTAATTATGTGCACCTGACTTCTTGAACATTCTTTGGTGAGGGGCTGGGGTTCTTGGAAGCCCGGGAACACTCTCCTCTCACGTTTTCATACCCACCCCCTCCTTTCCCAGGGATTTAACTGGACTCTCTTCATACAATCCGTGCTGTCCTCTGTCAAAATCGAGCTACTGCCAGACGAAGAAGTGGTGGTCTACGGCATCCCCTACCTGCAGAATCTTGAAGACATCATCGATGTCTACTCAGCCAGGTGAGGCCCGGGGGGGTGGTCCCAGGAAGCCTCCGCATCTTTGCCCCTGCTCTGCCCCCTCCCGAACAGCTCGTCCTCCCAGGAGGGGCCCCACAGAGCAGTGACTCTGAGACATGAAGAACATGGAGAAATGGGTATCAGTGGCCAGTGGAGCCTTACGTCAGAGACGTGACCCCTCCTTGAGGCAGTGCCGGCCCCCCAGGGCGGACAGGCTGCACCCGGGGGGCTGTGGTGGAGGTTTCCTCCTGCACCCAGTGCTCCCTGCTTAGAGGGGAGCCCGCTGGCCTCGGCCCTGAGCCGTGTCCCTCCCAGCGTCCGCACCACCGCTCCGCCCTGCCCTCTGCTCACGCCCGCAGGACCCTGCAGAACTACCTGGTCTGGCGTCTGGTGCTGGACCGCATCAGCAGCCTGAGCCAGCGCTTCAAGGACGCCCGGGCAGACTACCGCAAGGTGCGTGAGGCCCGCCGGCCTCCCCGCGTGTACGCCGTGACACGGAGCCCCGCGGTCGTGGTCAGGGCCGTGGAGGCCGTGGACTGTAGGCAGTCAACAAACCAGAGACTTGCTCCTTCAGAACCAACAAGTGTGACGTGAGGGCCGGGGTGACCTCTCCCTGGAGACCGCAGGCCTTAAGGGGACGCAGGCATGGAGGGACTGGGGCAGAGTCCCAGGGGGCAGAAGCAGCTGCACAGAGGTTCTGCAGCAGGGCGCCCTAGGCAGGGGGGGAGGGGGACAAGTCGGGGAGGGAGGCAGGGTCTGGCTTCGGGGCCGCCGCAGAGCACGGTGCACACCCACGGCAGCCACCGGGTGCTGCTTGTGTGGTCGTTCTGGCTGCTGGGGGCGCAGTGGAGGCAGGGGACCCGCCTGGAGGCCCTGTGGTCACGGTGGCCGTTCTGGACGACGACCCAGGGACTGTGGAGTTGGAGTGGAGGCAGAGTGGAGGCTGGTGCCACCCTCCAGTGGGCTGACAGGCTGGACCAAGGTGTGGGCAGCACGTGGCTTCCGGAGGGGGCAGACAGGCTGCCTCTACCCCGTACGTGGGCTGGAGATGTCCACCAGCCGGGCACCGGAAAGGGAGCCGAGTCCCACAGATCATGCTGACTCCTTGGGGAGTGAGGGGACCCCGAAGCCCAGGAAGGTGTGGCCGAATGCTGGGCAGATATTTGGGGCCAGGAATCTGGCCTCTTGCACCTCTGTACCCCTGGGGACTATCAGCAGACGTTTACATTGTCACTGGGTGATGAGAAAACCAGGACCCAGACAGCTGGCGGCCAAGCGGGACCTGGTCCCCAGGGCCACTCTGGAGTCAGTGCCACCCGTGCCTTGAGGCTGGGGCTGGGGCCTTGGAGGGCAAAGTCTGGACAGACAGGCAGGCTAGTAGGATGGCGAGGACAAGGGGACAAGGAGGAGCTTGGGGCTGGCTGGGTAAGGCCTCTACCACCCCGAGGGGTGCAGGCCCGACTCCCTGCCGGGGCCAGGACCCCACCTCCGAACCGCACCTGTCATACCCATGCCCGGCGTTCAGAGGCGAGTCCCTGAGTTCATCCGTGTCCCCCAGCAGCCCTGGGTGCCCTGAGGCTGAGGACAGGAAGTGGAGGTTGGTGACAGTGAGGGAATGAGTGAGGGTGTGCATGCGTGACCACCAGGCGCTGTACGGGACCACGGCGGAGGAGGTGCGCTGGCGGGAGTGCGTCAGCTACGTCAACGGCAACATGGAGAGTGCGGTGGGCTCCCTCTACGTCAGGGAGGCCTTCCCTGGAGATAGCAAGAACGCGGTGGGTGACCGGCACGCCCATGTGGTCCAGGGGCCCTGTGCAGCCTGCAGGGACACGGCCCAAGCCGGGGGTGGAGGGGGCACAGTGGGGTCATTACCACCCAGCGCTGCAACTCCAGGCTCCCAGGGAGGGGCCCGGCTTGTCCCCCACCCCCTGCAGTACTCAGTGGCGTGGGGGTCAGGGAGTGTGGTGGGGAGGTCTCATGTGCCCCATCACATGGGTGAGAGGCCTGGGGACGGCTTGCCCGCCCACCTGGGGGGTCCATGGCCCACCCACCTGGCATCAGCCCCCCCAAACCTGCAGACGGCCTGGGAAAGGTTACAAGCGTGAGTCCTGGTGGGGGACCAAGAGCAGCAGGCGGGGCCCTGCCCTGGGCGTCATTGCCCCGGAACCCACACCACGCCCGGAGCAGCGGCAGCCGGGAGACCAGGCCCCTGCAGAGGCCCCTCAGAGGCCCCAACGAGGGGTCCAGGCACGAGGGCCGTTCGCTCCCCCAGGTCAAAGAGCTCATTGACAAGGTGCGGGCGGTGTTCGTGGAGACCCTGGACGAGCTGAGCTGGATGGACGCCGAGTCCAAGAGGAAGGCCCGTGAGAAGGTGGGTGGGCGGCCGGAGCCCAGGGTCAGGGCTCCCCCCACCAGGAGCCGGCGGGGTGACCACCACGCACCCACTTCAGAGCGAGGACAGTGAGGCTGGAGGCTCAGAGGCAGAACTGAAGCCGGGCCTGGGGGACCCCCCGGCACCCCCGAGGCGGGTGGGGCAGCCATGGCCTCAGGGCGCAGGGCACCCACCAGTGTGACAAACAGCCCAGCGATGCCGCCAGGTGCAGAGGCTGCGGAGCCCAATCCCCCTGTGTACCCAGTACCCCCCAGCCTGCAGGGAGGAGCCGGGTCCCCTAGTCCCTCCCACAGGGCGGAGGGCAGAGCTGGAGCCCCCAGGGTGGGGCAGGCTCTACGGCTTCCCTCACCTCCCCAGGCTGTGAGCATCCGGGAGCAGATTGGGTACCCGGACTACATCTTGGAGAGCAACAAGCACCTGGATGAGGAGTATTCCAATGTGCGCACCCTGCCCCCAACCCGGGCCCCGCCCCCAGCTCGGCCCCACCCACAGCCCAGGGGCCCTCGAGAGCTCCAGCTGTCACCTTCCCCAGCCTTCTATGCCCCAGAACCAGCCCCTGTGGACCATGGGCCCCTGATTACCTGGAGGGTGGGTGGGGGGCTTTGTCATGAATGGGGAAACTGAGGCATGGGGGCTGGGAGACAAGGAACTTGCTCAAAGTCATGTAAATGTGCAGAGCCAGGTTTGACGCCCCCGCCCCAGTCCCTCTGCACCCAGATTCTGTCACCACATGTGAGGCCAGCCCCCGTCCGCCCTTGACCTTGCCCTCGAGGATGCCACCCCGCACACCCGGCAGTGACGGCCCCTCTCCCGCAGCTGAACTTCTCAGAGAACCTGTACTTTGAGAACAGTCTGCAGAACCTGAAGGCTGGCGCCCAGCGGAGCCTCAAGAAGCTGCGAGAGAAAGTGGATCAGAACCTGTGAGTGGTCTCAGCGGGCGCGTGGGGGCTGGGCTGGGCCCCGGGCCAGGTGCCCCTCAGGGTGGGCTTTGCTCAGCCAGGTACGGGGCCCAGAGCGGGGTCCCCACAGATGCCGGCTCCAAATGACCAACTTGTTTATGGCAGCTGGATCATCGGGGCCGCTGTGGTCAACGCCTTCTACTCCCCAAACCGGAACCAGATCGGTACATTCCTCCCACCCCGCCCACCCTTCCTCCTGGGGGCGCCCCCAGCCTGCTCTCCCCCCTTCACCTCCTCACCCCACCCTCCGGGAAGCTGCCCTCCTGTGTCCGTGATGGGAGGTTAGAGGGTGCAAACAGCAAAGACCCAGGCCCCCCAAGTCAGCACAGAAAGGTGGACAGAACCTGGACTTGGGTCCTGGGCCTGCCACACCCTCGCCCTGCCTCCCGGCTCCCAGCCTGGGCTGTGATGCGGGGTCGTCATGCCCTCTCCCTCCCGGGCTGTGGGACTAAATGGCAGGACCCCGACAAGTCCGGGCACACAGGACACGCGCTCGCTCACAGCCCCTCCTTTGTCCCCGCACGCCTGCCCTGGGACAGTGTTCCCCGCTGGCATCCTCCAGCCCCCCTTCTTCAGCAAGGAGCAGCCACAGGCCTTGAACTTCGGGGGCATCGGGATGGTGATTGGGCACGAGATCACTCATGGCTTTGACGACAATGGTAGGGGCCGCTGGGGGGTCAGAACTGCACCCCCAAGTCATGTACCCCCCTCACTGAGCTGCAGCCCTGACGGGGCCAAGGCTGGAGTCAGGAAGGGGCTCAGGGCTGTCCATCCAACCTCTCCATGATTTGGGGGGTGGGGGGCACCGAGGCCCAGCGCACAGAGGGGACTGGCCAGGTCCCCAAGGGGGCAGAGCAGGTGTTGACTGGCAGGCCGGGCCCCTGGTCAGTCTCCGCTTCATTAACTGGCCGTTCCCCTCCCCGGGCCTGTGAAATGGGGGCAGCAACCCTGCCCCGCGTGCAGCTCCGTGTCCTGGCCGGGCACAGAGCCCAGCTGGGTGTCATCGGGCCTCCCACTGCTGGGAGGGGCCCCCTGCCGGGCTCTAGTGGCCTGTGACCAGGGACAGGGGCTCCAGCTGCAGCCCGGGAGGCAGCTCTCCCATAGAGCTTGACCCCGGGCACCTTCCGAGGGCAAGCCCAGGTCCCCAGGGACCACACCCACCCTCAGAGTTTACAGCCTGGACTGGACGTCAGTGCCTCTGGGACCCCAGGACCCGAGACCACCGAAGCTCTGTCTCCCAGGGCCTGAGCCGGCGTGACCTTGTGCCGACCCCTCTGAGCAGGGCCCACTTTCTAGCATGAGCTCAGGACACTGGGGTTCCTGCAGGGTGCGGGGGCGCCGGGCAGGCAGGGCTGCCGGGACAGCCCACGTGTGCCCCCCGAAACCCCCCAGGCCGGAACTTCGACAAGGACGGCAACATGCTGGACTGGTGGAGCAACTTCTCCGCCCACCACTTCCAGAAGCAGTCGGAGTGCATGATCCACCAGTACATGAACTTCTCCTGGGACCTGGCGGAGGGACAGAATGTGAGCGAGCAGCTGTGCAGCCGGGAAGCCCCGCCCCAGCCGGGAAGCCCCGCCCCAGCCGGGAAGCCACGCCCCAGCTGGGAAGCCACGCCCATCCCGGGCGGGGGGCGGGTCTGTCCACGCCATGCTGTCTCCTGTGTGCAGGTGAACGGGTTCAGCACTCTCGGGGAGAACATCGCTGACAATGGAGGGGTGCGGCAGGCATACAAGGTGGGTCACGGTGGTGGGATGGGGGCCCCAGCATGGCAGGCACGGCGCACCCCAGCCCAAGCCAAGGTGCACCTGGGACCCTTTGCCATTTGCAAAGTGCCCTGGGAGACCCCCAGGGCCAGGCCTTGGGGGCAGATCCCCATTCTGCCCGGCCATACCGTCCCTGGGAGGTGGGCAGGCGCATGCCCAGCACCCTTTGGTGGCCGCAGGCTTACCGGAAGTGGATGGCAGAAGGTGGCAAGGACCAGCGGCTGCCGGGGCTGAGCATGACCTACGACCAGCTGTTCTTCATCAACTATGCCCAGGTGGAACCATGGGCCCCCTGCCCACCTGCCCCCGGCTGGCTCCCCACTCACATCTTTGGAGGGCCCAGGAACCAAGACCACCCTCCCCCCTTCCCCCGGCACCCCAGCCGGTCCTCCCGGTCTGCAATGCGCTCAGCTCCCCCATTATTCCCAGTCGCATCCCCCAGGCCCTCCCCTCCCCAGGGCCCTCCCCTCCCCCCAGGCCCGCAGCCACGCCCCTCGTGCGCCCACAGGTGTGGTGCGGGTCCTACCGGCCTGAGTTCGCCATCCAGTCCATCAAGACTGACGTCCACAGTCCTCTGAAGTTCAGGCAAGGGGCCCCATCCCCATGCCCCTCTGCCCGCCTCCCGCCCTCCCCCACCCCCACCCCCACCCCACCAGCACCGTCTCAGGTGCCTCTGTCCACCCTCAGAGTGCTGGGCTCGCTGCAGAACTTGGCCGCCTTCGCAAATGCGTTCCACTGTGCCCGGGGCACCCCCATGCACCCCCAGGTGCGATGCCGCATCTGGTAGCCTAGGCGGAGCCGCGCAGTGCGGCCCATGCCCACCCGCCGCCCGAGGCGTCTGGTCGGTGCAGAGATGGTGCAGCTGGTGGGGACCGGTGTGCGCCGCGCCCGGCCTGGAACGCAGCCGCCTCCCGGACATTGGGGTGAGCGGAGCCCGGCCCCACGCCTCCCGTCCGCGAGGGTCCAGGCCGCCCCATCGAAGCCCTGGAGATGCCTCGAAACGTCCTCTGCGCCCACTGCAAAGCGCGCCTTTGTCAGATGTGCACGAGTTTCAGACTTGAGCCAAGTAAACGCTGCACAGAAATCCTGCCTTGTCTGTGGAGGCGGCCGGGTGGGTGGCACGGGTTGCCCGGAAGGTGAGTCCAAGCTCTGCCCACCCACCGCCCCTGACAGCTGGTGGCCTTGGGCGAGAAGGTGGTGGAAACAGCTGGACGTTCTGGGGAGGGATGGGCATTCCTAAGAAGCCATGACCCACCCCCCACCCGTGTCTTTGTGCTGGGGACACAGTAGTGACCAGGATGCCCCAAATGCTGGCCCTCTGGGGCCACGCATGCAAATAGGGGGCAGGGCTCCTGTTAGGAAGGAGCTGAGGTCAGAGCACAGAATCTAGGTTTGGGGTCTTGTGGAACTAAAAGCCAGGGGAGAGGCTGAACCACAAGGGGACAGTGTCACCGGCCTCGAGCTTTTAAATGACCCCTGGGGACTGGATTCAGCAGGGCAGTGGGGTTAAGCAGGAAGTCCGGCTAAGAGTAAGGCCACTGTGCTCATCAAGGCCCAGAACAGGGGGTGCAGGAAGGGGCGGAGGCTACCTGAACCCACTTGGACCAGAGAGTGCCCCAGAGGAGGTTGTGGGGAGAGCTCAGCTCTGGGCCCACTAGGCTCCAGGTGCTTGTTGCCCCCCTCAGGGAAGGGAGGGCTGCAGGGGGCCGGACAGCCCGCTGGGCCAAGACCACCCCCCACCCAGCCTCCCCAGCAGGGGGTGACGTTCTCATGTCAGCCCTTTCTCTCCAAGTCTGACTGCCCCCCAACTCTGGTGGTGGAATGGAGACCACCCCCCACACACACACTGGAAAGCCATGTAGCTGCCATTGGACAGCAGTGCTGACCCCTCCTTGCGGGCAGGGCTCCTGTCTGGGGCCTGGGGAGGGTCCTGTCCTCACACCCCTGACCCAGGCCTGAGGTCTGCAGGGAGGCTGCCCCCCGGCCCTGAGGGCGCAGGCTCTGAGTGGACAAAGACACTGCCCGGAGACGGAAATGGCAGTTTAATGCTCAGTGCTGCCCGCTGACCCGGCGGAGAGCAGCGTCCCGGCCGGCAGGTTCCGGAACAGTTCCCATCTGGCCTGCAGCGTGCCGGGGGCAGGGACACTGCCCAGATCCTCGGCGTGTGTGTGTGTGTGTGTGTGTGTGCGTGCGTGCGTGCGTGCGTGCGTGTGTGCGGGGGGGGCAGGGACACTGCCCAGATCCTCGGCGTGTGTGTGTGTGTGTGTGTGTGTGTGCGCGCGCGTGCGTGCCTGTGTGTGTGCACGTGTGTGTGTGTGTGTGTGCTGGGGGGGCAGGGACACTGCCCAGATCCTCCACGTGCCGGGGGCCCTCGTCTTCACCTGGAGCACACCTCCTCCTCACACTGTGGAGGCAGCAGACGCCCTATCAGGCCAGACACATCCCAGGGCAAGAGCACCGGGGCCCGCCCACCAGTGGTCTGTGGCCTGAGAGGAAGGAATGTGCTGGGCACACCGCTCCCTTTGGGACAGAGGAGGGCTGTCACCAGGACCCCCCTAAGGCCAGCTGGTCACCAGGGATGAGCCCCCCTGAGGCTGAGGACCTACCCGCCACCCTCACTGCTCCTGTGCAGTGACCTAAGGCCTGCAGGGTCCAGCTCAGCCCCTGCCCATGCCAAGCACTGGGCCCGGGGGAGCTGGGTGTCTGTGTGTGGGGTGGGGGTCCTTGGCAGGCAGGCCTGCCCAGGCTGGAGCTCACCTGGGCCGACGTGCTAGCACAGACCTCCTCTGAGATGCCCAGGGCCTTCAGGATGCTCTCCTGGGGCACGTAGTCGCCTGGGGACTTCTGGATGAAGTGGAGCAGCACCTGGTCACCACCTGCAGCAATGGGCAGTGTCAGGGTGCCCCCGTGTGCCAGGAGGAAGAAGCAGCCTGGGCAGCCACGACTCCACCTGGTTCCCAACCCTACCTGGTTCCCGAGCCCACTTGGTTACCGACAGGAGTGAGCTCTTCGGACACACACACATACACATACACACACAGCTAAGCCAACACTGCGGGCCAGGCCACACCACAGAGGACGAGCCGGAAGGAAGGGAGGAGGGAGGGTCAGGGCATGGTCACCAAGCTCAGCAAGACCTTCCCACCCCACGTGACCAGGCATCGGCCCCTGACGTCCCTCAGCCACCAGCCCACCTTTGTTGACCACCAGCAGCCCTCCGCTCTGCAGCAGGTCCCCAGATAGGTTCCCCTGGATGCCGACCGCCTTGGCCTGGGGGGAGGGGGGCGGGCCCAAGTCAGCCCTAGCGGGAAGCCCTCAAGAGGCTCCGGCCGGCCACCCCAGTCCTGTAGCATGGAGGCTGTCACACACCTTGGCAGCCACGTCACGCACAGGCTTCCCCAGGGCAGCTGGCAGGATGCTCAGGCTGTTGTACCTGCGAGGACACAGCTGGCTGGTCCAGGCTCTGCCTCTCAGGCGAAGCCCGAGCCCCCGCGCCTGTCCCGGTCTCCACATGATGCACAGACCGGTTCCCACAAGCAGGCCTCACCCCATCTCAACAGGAGCTCCGAGGGGACGCAGGGCAGCCAGGCCAGCAACCAGCAGGGCCCACCGAAGCACCTGCCCAGCCAGCAGCACTTGCTGGCGCTCTGGGGCACCCAGCCCAGGGCTGACAGGCTGGGGTCCCGCAGAGGGTGCTGGGAGTGTGGACAGGACAGCCCAGGGACCTGGCTCACTTGGCATCACCAGTCAGGAAGGGCAGCCAGCCTGTGTCTGGCACAGATGCCAGGTGGCTGGGATGGCCCCTCACTGGGGCTCTAGGCCCCCAGCCTCTTCACAGTCTGTGGGTGGTCGGCCCTGGGTGAGAAGCCTGACCCACAGCCATGGCAGCACCCAAGAGAGAGCCCAGCAGAAGGGCAGGCCAGAGTGGTGGGTGCCCCCCAAGCCCACATGCCCAGGGAGGGGACAGAGGGAGAGGAATCGGGCCCACTCACCGCTTGCAGCCCAGCTCCTTGTAGAACTGCTTGCTCTCATCCAGGTAGAGTTCTGGAAGGCAGAGGCCCACCCACCACCCAGCTCACACCCAGCCCCCAGTGCCCCCTCAGATCCCAGCTGCCCCCACCCCCACCCCAGGGCAAGAGGTGCAGAGCAGCTGAGTGTGCCAGTCAGAGGAGGGGCTGAGGCCCAGAGGCCACAGGTGGGAAGGTAGGAGCTGGACTCAGCTACTGGGCTCAGAGCCCTGTGAGGGCACATCCTGGGTGCCTGCAGTGGGGGGTGGGGGTCCTGGGGGCAGAGGTGGGGGCCGCTCAGCCTGGGCTCTCGTCCCAGCTACTCCTGCTCAGGGGGCATCTGGGAAGTTCAGGGTCTCATCTATAGAACCAAACAAAGGTGGTGCTGGGGGGGGGGGGTTGCAGCTGACCCAGTAAAGACCCTGGGTCCTGATTCCAGGCCAGAGTCACCACTGGGCTCTGTCACACTGTCCATCCACTGTGGGAGGGTCATCAGGGCAGGAGGGTGCAGGTGGGGGCCCGAGCTGGAGGGGACAGAGGGGCTGAGGGGGGCTGAAACAGAAGCCTAGAGAAGCTTCTGCAGAGAGGAGGGGCTTGGCAAGGAGGGGGTCGTGTGGGAGAGAGCGGGGCAGGAGCTGAGGGGCGCAGGCACCTCCGGCGAAGTAGCCTCCATCCAGGAACTCCTGCAGGCCCAGGGCCTCCGGCCCCACGCCCACCAGGCGCACGCCATGCAGGTCCAGGAGCGCCTTGAGGCTGCTCAGGTCCTGGGCGATCCAGCGACACACCATGCAGCCGAAGCGCCGCAAACCGGCCACCACGCACGCCTGCTCCCGCCACAAGCTCTGCAGCTCCACGGCCTGCGGGGCGCGGGTGAGGTGCGCTGTGGGACCACCGGCCCCCCGGCGCCCACGCCCCAGCCCTGCTCCGTGCTCAGCGCCCGGCCCCGACCCCACCCGCTTGTCCTCGTCCAGGTAGAGCTCTGGAAAGCAGAAGCCCGCAGGACCGGGCCTGCACGGCCCCGTCCCGCATGACCTTCCCACGACTCCCCCAAGCCAGCCCCGACACCGCTGCCAGGGCTCCCGTGCGGCGAGAGCGGGGAGGTGAGCTCGCCGCCCTGCACCCGTCGGGACTCACCTCCCCGGTCACCGCATGCTTCAGGATACACGCGCCCACGCGGGCAAGGGCCACAGGGCTCATGACGGCCCAGGGCCCCGCTGCAGGG
>PVKE010028090.1:0-21166 GCA_004027555.1 Craseonycteris thonglongyai | reverse complement strand
ACTGTTCAGGTATATGCACACTGGGGGCTGGAGGCCGCACACTGTTCAGGTATATGGGCGCTGGGGGCTGGAGGCCGCACACTGTTCAGGTATATGGGCTCTGGGGGCTGGAGGCCACACACTGTTCAGGTATATGCGCACTGGGGGCTGGAGGCCGCACACTGTTCAGGTATATGCGCACTGGGGGCTAGAGGCCGCACACTGTTCAGGTATGGGCTCTGGGGGCTGAAGCAGCCCTGCCTAACAAGTGTTGGTTCAGACATGCTGTACCTTGTTTACTATTGTCAGGGCTGTCAAGGACTTGGAAGCGTTCTTATCTCCATGACATAGTTAAGTGTCTGGTACTATTAGACCACATTCTAATGGAGAGCTGAGCCTCTAGTGTCAAAATGAGGTCGATACTTTGCCTCGAGTCAGCTTCTCTAGTGGTTTCTGCAGGAAACTTTCACTTTCTCTCACTTACCCAGCATGACTGCCCGGGTCAGGGAACAGATGGCATCACCAGAAGCCCCTGCCCACAGGACAGCATCAGAGTAGGTAACTTCCCTCAAGCTGGGTTAGGCAGGACTGCTGGGCCCGACAGCCACCCGAGCTGAGGGCCAAGGCAGCCCTTTGGGAAGCCCTGCAGGGAGGAAGCACGCTGGCTTTACCTCCACGTGGAGTCACGGGCAGAGCTCACGAGAGTCCTGTAGGGCTAGGCGTAAGAACACTTGTCTTGCCCTTGAGCCCCAAATTCCCTTCCTTTATGGTAGTTTCCTGAGAGTGTGGTCACCAGAGATAGCTGGACACCTGTAATGCATGGACGCCTGTGCCATGCACTATAGCACTGGCAGGAGACCTTGAACGCTTTGCCTACACCCGGTTTTCTTTTATCCCCCAGCGACTCAAGACAGGCAGCTGCAGTGTGTGCCTGGCCTTGGAATCGGGGCCTCAGTTTTAGGGCCTGCTCTCCCTCTTAGCTCAGTGCGTCTGCCTGGTTGCATTTGACTTCCTCAGCTGAATGGGGGTTATCCTAAGTGATCTCTGTAAGGGTCTCTGTCTAATGTTTGTGAGGGACATGTTCTCATCTGTGCTGTGTCACTTACTACCTGATGGCTATCTGCAGGCTGCTCTGCCGAGATTCTGGAGGTGAGACTGAGTCGATGCTTCTGAATGAGACGGTGCCACAATGGGTAATTGACATCACTGTGGATGTAAGTGTCCTCCACTCCCACTTTGCCTGTTTTTTTCCAAATTGTGAAGGAAATGAAGAACTGCTTAGACTATGTAACCTTAAACTTTAATAAAAGCTAAGCTGCTAAGTGTAATCCTCTCCTGCTTCCCTGAAGTTCCAGAGTTGTAGAAGTAGTATTGATCATTATGTATCTGTTTACATCTTTGTGGATTTTAATTATAAAACAATATATGCTTATTAAGGAAAATAAAATGAAACTCCCATTCCTTTCTTAGTCATTCCTTCACTCCCTGTCCTAATTTAGAGCATAGCCTTTGCTACCATTTACTATGCAAACATAAGCATATTGTCTGTCTATATTTATCTATATATGTGCACGTAGTTCATTTTATTTTGCACAAGATCTATTGCACGTACTATTCTGCAACTTGATTATTTTTGCTTAAAAATGTATCTTGAACATCTTTTCATGTCTCTGCATAGGGATCATTCCTTTTTAATGACTGTATAGTATTCCATTGTATAAATATACCATCATTTATTTAACCAGCCCCCTATTAATGGACATTTAGGTTGTTTCCAATGTTTTCTGTTACAAACAATGCTTCAGTGAACATCCTTGTACATATATCTTTGTGTACTTTTTAGGATAAATTCCTAGAAGTGGAATTGCTGGATCAAAGGGTGTGTACATTTTAAATTTTGATAGATAATTGCCAAATTGCCCTCCACAAAGACTGTACCAGTTTACACTCTCACCAGCAGTGTGTGAGTGTCCACCCCCACACCCTCACCCACGCTGGACACTTTAATCTTCGCTAAGCAATAGGCAAATACTATCTCATTGTTTTAGTATGGTTTTTTTATTGCAGTGAGGTTAAGCATCTTTTCATATTGGCCATTTGTGTTTCTTCTATGAATCACCTGTTTGTATTTTTTTAACTTATTTCTCTTTTGGACTATTTGTCTTTCTTATAATTTGTAGGAGTTCTTCATATTGAATATTAACCCTTTGCCTATTACCTGTGCCTCTCAATTGAATTTTTGCTTTGTTTGTGGTGTCTTTTGTCAAGCAAAAAGTTTTAATTTTTTTTTAATCAGATTGAATCTTTATGGCTCTCAGTTTTATGTCTTGCTTAGGTGATGTCCCATTCCAAAGTAGCAAAAACATTTTTCTGTATTCTCCTTTTGTATGTTTATGACAATTTCTTATGTCTAGATCTTTAATCCATTAGAATTTTTTCTGTTTGGTGTGAAGTAGGATGCTTACTTTCTGCGAATAGATAGTCAGTGTGCCAACACAGTCTTGAGTCTCCTTTTTCTACTAATTTGAAATACTATCTTTATCACATACTAAATTTCTCTATACACATGGGTCTGTTTCTTGACTCTCTTATGTGCTGTTGACCTATTTTGTATGTTCCTAAAGCCATAGGAAAAGAGATTTAATCTCAAGAACCTTCAGAAAATGTGTTTTCTGTCCCAGATATACTGCCTCCAAGAACTTAAAGCCAGTGTGACACCTGATGGATATTCTGTGGTCTTCTCTAAATCTGAGCTCCCCATAAACCAATCTTTCCTTTGAGTGTGAAACTCACCTGGAAAGCATTGCTGACTTTAGGCCTGAGGCTAGTTCCTGAGAGGAGACATCCAGACAGGATATGACATGGAGGCTCGGAGGGGATTAATACCCAGAGAAAAGCTGACCAGTTAATTTTATCCTTCATCTACATATGTGGTTTACTTCACGGTAGACATCTAGGTGGTTGGCTGAAGTTTCCACTCCTGTTTAAAACCTCAGACCTCACTCTGATGTCATAGGGAAGGAAAGTGGGAGGGTCTCAGGGGCCCCTCCATTGGATGATGGGTCTCACCAGCACAGAGTGTGTGGTTTTGCTCAAAGGTGGACGTTGTAGGTTTCTCTTAAGACACTTTTTTGTTTGGGCCTTTAGGTATCCGCCCTAATGTTTTAATGTAGAATTGAGATTTTGGTTTGTATGGCTTAAATAATTAAAACTAAATGTTTCCATTTAATACCTTAAGTAGTTATTTGGAAAAAGACATGCTTACAAATTCATATTGCCGCTAACTTTACATATTACTTTTTATTACAAAACTAAAAATTACACTTTTCTGATACATTTTCTCTAAGGCTGACTTAGATTCTATTTGGTAGCTTACTATAAATTTGTTGAAAGTGACCTTTAATTGTAAAATAACTGTTAACTTGTAAATCATGTTTTCCTATTGACGTCATTTTAATTTATCAGCTAATAGAAACTATTATACTTTTTTACTTTCAATATTTCAGAAAAATATGCCCAAATTCAACAAAATTCCTTTCTACCTCCAACCTCATGCATCTTCAGGAGCAAAGACCTTAAAAAAGTAAGTAAATGTAGTGTCATGCAATGCTTTGATCTAATTAATTGCTAGAGCAGAGGAGGCAAGTACTAGATCTAAGGCTAGTTTTATATTGGTGAAAGTTCATCCAATTTAATCATTTACCAGGCGTCTACTGGGGTAGGCTACGGATGCTCTAAAATAGTAAGACATGGATTTTGTCTCTTGCCATCATTAATAGCCTAGGACACAATCTGTGTATAATAATTGCTCTTATACTTAGGGAATGATGAAAGTACATGAATTTTTTGGCTGGAGCTTTCCAGAAAGGCTTCTTGAAGGACGTGGAATTTAAGCTGGACATGTAAGGATGTGTCGAACTTCAAAAGAGAGAAATTCCAGGTCCAGGAAGTGGTTCGGTCGGGGATATGGAGGTGGGAGCACGCGTGAGATATTAGGATTTAGCAAGGGCCAGTGTAGCTGCAGCATAGGATGTAGGGGTGGTGGGAAAATACTAGGAGAGAATTTGGAGGAGAAAATACGAGCTTTCACAAATATCCTAGCAAATAAAATCAACAAGACTTTAAAACCTTTTGTTAGGAAAATTTCTAAACATACACACACAAAAAAAAAGAATAGGAGAATGAACTCCCATTATACCATCAGCTTCAGTCATTTGCAACATATTACTAAACATTTTGCTCTACCTACCTAACCTATCTACACATGAGCGTGCCCTAAATATCACTTCACTAGATTTAGTGACTAGGCTCAAGATGGCTTTCAGAGTTTGAGCATGAGCTGTTAATACTTGCTTTGAGCGTTATTCACTGATGTCAGAGACATAGGAGAGGTCGGTTTGGGGGTGAGGAAGTTGATGAGTCTAATTTTGGACCTGTACAGTTTGAGGTGCCTGTGGGACACAGCTGGAGATACCCAGCTAGCTGTTGGGTGTGTGGGTCTGGAGTTCAGGCAGGAGTGAGAATTAAGGCCCTGGGAAAAATGAGTGCCAAGAGCCCTGGGGTCTGTAGATTTTAAGAAGGTGTCTTTAATTAGTTGCACAAATCTGTATCTTAAAAGGACACTATAGAAAATGTTGGCAGTCCTAAAAATGATAAAGGCAATGGCTAAAAACTCTTACTGGCTTATGTTTTTTGTGATATATTTCTATCTTTATCAAATGTTAACATCAAAGAAGAGAGATAATATCCAGTGGTTTCCTGATGTCACAGTCTGCCCTGGCTTTTTGCAGAGATAGACTGTCTGCTAGTGATATGCTCCAAGTCCGGAAAGTAATGGAACATGTTTATGAGAAAATCATCAACTTGGATAATGAGTCTCAAACCACTAGCTCTTCTAATAATGAAAAGCCAGGAGAACAGGAGAAAGAAGAGGATATTGCTGTATTGGCAGAGGAGAAGATTGAACTTCTGTGCCAGGACCAGGTAAGTGGGCCTGCAGATCACGGCCCCACGTTTTCCAGGCTCGCGTTCAGTTACATAATGTGGTGTGAGTATGGTTCCCAGGTCTGTTGCCTCTGGGGCCTCTGCTTTGAGAGAGGCTCTTAGGGAACGCGGGGTCTCTCTCACCTATTCATGAGGCCCCAACAAAAAAGTCACAGGACAACTTGATTTGCAGAGCCGTGTCACCGTGTTAGTGTAGGATGTGCAGGGCAGCGGTTTTAAATTAAGATGCACTTGACCTTTGTGCAGAGGAATGAGGGGCTGCGGGGATGTTTCTGACCTAGCCACCCAAGCTGCACAGCTCACTGTGCCAGGTTTGTGTCTGCCTGGCACCTGTGCCATCTAGAGCAGGCCACCAGGCAGCAGGCGAGCCCCTGAGTTAATGGAAAAAGGTCTTAGATTTTAAGAGGTTTTGACATTTTTTTATTATTTATTTTTTGCTATTCAGGTTTTGGATCCAAATATGGACCTTCGGACAGTGAAACACTTCATATGGAAGAGTGGTGGTGACCTCACCCTCCATTACCGGCAGAAGTCCACGTGAAGGGTGGGAACACTCCTGGGTATCCACTCACTGACCTTCCTCTGTGGCCCCACAGGTAGTCCTAGGCTGCCCACTGAGCCCTGGCGGGAGCAGGACTTCTAACAGCCCATCTGGTCTGGACCGCGATTCTCTTTCAACTGAAGTGACTACTCACGATGTAACATAGAAACCAGTCTCCTTGTGTAGATAAGCTGTCCCCAGGGAGGCAGCGCGAAAGCAGAAGAGCCCCCGGTGACTGTGTCTTGTGAGATGTACAGAGACAGACGACAGGCCAGCACAGACGTGGCTTCCTCCTCACATTTCAAAGGACCGTAACTGTTAGCACTGGGTAGAGACACATCGGTAGGGCCCCATCTGTCACTGTTTCAGCTTCAAACCCACATGCTCCGTAGCTTTTCTAAGACAGTACATTCCATTCATGCAGTACCTTTGAAGGCTTTTTCCAGGTTTGTCATTAAAAAAATTTTTTCACCATTTAAGACAGTTATTTTTAACGGAACTTGCTGTTGCACAATTGGAGAGCTAGCCCATTTCGTAGTAAATGATCATTGTTGGGCTTGATTTTAGTACTGCATCTCATGTGTTGTGTGGACCTGCTGTTGAAATTCTAGGGGCTGAATCAGATTGTAGCACTTGGACTGCCAGACCAGAATATGTCCCCCAGTTGCCTCCCACCCCCAACTGCAGCTGCCACAGGGAGGGGCAGCTGTGTCACCCCTTCCTCTGTGTCATTTTACTTATGGGCAAAGCTAGGTGACACCACAGGCTCTTGTTCTGGGTGAGCAGCGTGATACATGAAAACCGAAGACCATGAGGACCTTTTAACTCCATTTATGTGCTACCTAAGATCGATGGTGTCAGAGTAAAGGATATCATGGTGAGTTAATTTGATAGTCATATCCTGGAAGTACACGTATTTGTTTTCCCAAGATTTTATATGCAGGTGGTTGTACTGGTATCCAGATTTGTTTTCACTGTGCTAAGTCTAAAGCTTTCATAGAATCATTTGGATCTTGTACAGAATATTACTTATTGGGGATACACACTCAACTTTTGGCAGAAAGATACTATGGATTCTCCCCAAGGTCATTTGTATTCCAACTAGAATGGTCCACCCCCATCAGACCACACGAGACGAGCCTCCTGTGTGAAGCCAGACGCACAAGTGCCTTCCCAGGGCAGTTTAGTTCCGGTTCGGTTGCCTCCCCAGCTTGTGTTAGCCTGTCCCCCCAGCAGTGGGGACTGGGGGTGGGGGTGTGGGCTGAGGCGCTGGAGGCAGTGGAGGGGCCTGGTTGTGATGCTCTGATAACATGGCTGTAGCCAGGGCCCCTGCAGGTGGCAGTCGCCTCTGGGAAGTGGACAGGTCGTGGCCTCTGGCTCTCCAGCAGCAGGCACACCACGTTCCCATCGAGCTGTCTCCCTCACGCCAAGAACCGCCGGTATCTTTTTTTAAAAACCCTTTCTTTCTTTTTTTCAGCACCAGATCCTGATCTTTTTCAAACAGCGTAAAAACCCTTTCTATCTGTTGGGTACAACCGTGTGCTTTTGGTGCACATTTTTTTAGCAGTGGTTGTGAATTTATGTCAAGTAAAACTCATTTACCAGCCCTCAGTTGTATTTGCATGGGGGCCCCTGGGCCTTGAGGTGGCTGTGGTCCCTTCCTGTCATAGATCGGACCCCCAGCATGGTTGCACTTTCTTTTCTTCCAGTCAGACCAGTAATCATTTTCAGAAAATTGGACAGTCTGCAGTGCCACAAGGGTAAAACTGTTTCAGCTGTGTAGAATAAAGGCTTTAGTTAAAACATTTCAAAGTGTAGTACACATTTATTTGGTTCACTTATCATTTTTCTTCATAGATTACAGGGAAATTAAGAAGCCTCTGGTTTCATGTTTACCCTGGAAATAATTAGCATCGATACCCATTTTATCCCCCCATTTAGGGAGGGAGTGTGTAAAAGTGTGGGGGTGATCTGGGGTCAGACTGCCAGGTTCTAGTGAAGGGGAGCTGCCCTCTGTCCTTGGTTCCTACAGACACGGCTCCCAGACTGTCCGGGAACCAGGCCCCTCTTGCTTTGGACACAAGGCCTCCCTGTTGGCAGGCATATCAGCTGCTTTGGTGGGCTTCATAAGCACGTGCTTGAAGTGCAGTCCCAGTGTCCCCCAGAGCAGACAGTCCATGTCCTGTGGGCCTAACAGCTCTATGATCCCTTTGTAAGTACAAATCAAGCGGCAAAGGAAGGACTTTAATGGGCAGAGGCAGCTTTCACGGCAGTCAGCAAGGAGAGGGGGAAGGAGAAGGAGTCTAGCCAAGGCAGGATTTCAGGTGATGCAGGGCTGTCCCTGGGTGGAGCCCTCCTCTTCCTGTAGGAACTGGGCAAAGACCCAGCCTAGCCATTGCCTCCCAAGGCACTTGGTGGTGGGAGGAACAGGTCCCCCACCCCAATACTGTGGGAAAGGAAAGGCCCTTCCCCACTCCTGTCCAGGCCCCAGGCCCCCTTCCAGTGGGAGCTGTGTGTAGCGATCCAGTCAGGAGGACTGGCTTTGGGTGCTTAGGATGAACTCAGATCGTTAACTCATGCACCCCTGGGGCTGGGCTGATACTTGTATTTAGAGGAGGGGGTTGTGTAAGGTTGGGAGCTGACAGGAATCAGCGCAGGGGGCACTGGTTCTGTGGGGTGTAGGCCCTGGGGAAGAAGGGACATGGTCTAAGCACAGGTGAGTCCAGGGGAGGTGGGCAAGTTCACTGCCCCTTCAGCTGTGACTGGACACGTCAGTCAGCCTGAGCCACTGCAGTGTAGCATGGGGATGGAGGCACATGGCAGAAGAGGCAGTAATTGGGCTCCAGGGGCCCCCGGGACTTAGGGGTGCCTTCTAGTGTGGATGGAGCTGGCTGAGCTGTGCAGGAAGAATCAAGGCAGCCTGTACAAAGCGATGAGGCAAACAGCCTCTCCCCCCCTCACCCCATCATTGCACCTGATCATGTCTGTACCCTGCTGCCCCCTGGCAAGCCAGTGACCAAGCAGAACAAGCACTGGCCCTGGGGGTGCAAGGCCAAAGGCCCTTCCCATCCGCCAAGACTCCACATACCCTCAAGCAGCAAGGCAGCCTTCCTCCTCCCCAGCTCCCGCAAAACTGACTGGATCTGGGGTGCTGCTTCCAGCCCCCTAACCACCCCATAAGGACATTCGGGATTCTCAAGTGCCCAAGTCCCCCAAGCCAGACCCTCACGCAGAGTTAATGCTGGGAAGTCATCTCTTGGAGAATTAGTAGGGTCTGAGAGGGCACAAAATCCCGCAGCCAGCACAAGTCCCTGCATGTAACACCGAGCCGCATCCAGGAAGCCGAGCACACTGGGCTAGGATCAGGCAAGGGGCTGGGCCCCATAGTGTGGCCTGAGTGGCCTCCCCACATCTGGACCTCATGATATGCCATCAGGGGCCTGGTCAGCCCAGGGCGTTATTCGGGGGTAGAGGGCTGGGCATGGCCGGCTGTCCCCTCAGCCTCTGCCCCGAAGTCTGGACTCTGGGTGCTTGCCGGCTCCTCCTCAGCCTGAGCTTCCAGCAGCTCAGCAGACAGCCCGTCTTCTGGTGACGCAGCGGAGGTGAGGCTGTCGGGAAGGGTCAGCTGAGGCAGGTGGTCCGGCTGGGCCTGAGCGCCTGGGCTGTCCGGGAAGGAGACCTCAAACTCGGACCCAGACCATGTGGCCTCACCTGCAACACACACGGTGGGGCTGAGGAGACCTGCAGGGCCAGGCCAGTGTGGCCTAGGGCTCTAAGCCCAGGGACCCCAAAGCCCACCCCAGGCATTGGTCACAGTGCCTTTCTGTGGCTGCACTTCCTCTAATCCACTGAGAGTGGGAGGGGGGGTAGCCTTCCCAGCAGCCCTTCCCCACGGCCCCCCAGGCACCAGCCTCACCGCCACGCTCACGAGAGCCGCTGCTGGAGCACAAGTCCTCCAGCCCGGAGGCTGAGACGGCGGAGGTCAGTTCTGTGGAAGGGGACAGGCCAGGCCAGACACTGGCATTGCTGCTGCTCAAGAGGGAGAGGCCCGACACGTCCAGGAAGCCTGGGGGAGGGGCACAGTGCTTCGCCAACACAGAACCCTGCCTGCTCCCAGGGCCTCTGGCCCAGCCTGCACTAAGCTCGGCCCGTGAGGACGCCCCCCACCCAGCCCCACTGCCTGTTTCTGAGGGAAGAAAGGGGCCTGGCACTGGGCAGCATGTGAACAGCACAGTGGCCTGCTCTGTCCCAGTTTGCTTTGTGACCTTGAGCAGGCCACACCTCCCTTCTCTGGACGGCGCTCTCCCCGTCCATCCTGCAACCATCTTGGCGTTTATGAGACAGGCGGATAGGCAGGTCTGAGGAAGGTTCTGGCACTGACGCCAAAGTCCAGCCCTGAGCCGAGGGCCCACGTCAGCCCCAGAGCTGCAGGTTCCCCCCTACCTGGGTCCATGACTCGCTGTACTGGAGGCGGAGGCTGAAGGTGAGTCTCCATGGAACGTCGAAGTCCCCCAAGGTCTGGCACGCTGTGGCCAGGACTCCCAGCCCCAGGAGGCTGTCCCTCCATGCAGGAGCCCGGTGCCTGCAGCAGGGCCTAGGGGAGCCAGGGGAGAAGGGACAGGCAAGCAGGACAGTGTGGCGCAACCTGGCCCCCAGCCCACACTTGCCCCAGAGCACTGCTCTGCCCAGAGAAGCAAACAGCCCCGGTGATCTGCCCCCTCCTCTACTAAGCTTGTCCAGCCCATGCCCGCGGGCTACATGGGGCGCAGACGGCCGTGCCCAACACCAACTCCTAAATGCTCTTCAAACAGAGTTTTCTGCAAACTTTTCTTCCTAGCTCATCAGCTATCGTTAGTGTATTTTGTGTGTGGCCGTGTGAAGTCAGGTAGTGGGGCCCAGCCAGCCTCCCCACAGTGCTGACACAGCCCTGAAGCGAGCGCCTTCCATGAATGCCAGCATGCCGGGTGCCAGCCCAGGGCCCACAGGCACTCGGGGGACCTGCTCAACAGCCATGAAGGCAAGGCCCATGCTCCCCTGAGACCTGGCCGCCCAGCCCGGCTGGAGCTTGGATGCCTGGCCACTGGCCCAACTTCCCCACAGGCACTGGGGCACAGAGCACGGCTGCTTCCCACTCACAAGACAAACATGACAGCTAGTGCTCTGCCGCTACCCTCACCTCCAGGCCTGAGGGGCAGGAGAGCCAAAGTGAGTTTCCCTGCCCCCGAGTGGGCCCCTTGGGCTCCCACTGGGCCCCCGAAGCGGATGGGCCTCCAAAGGGCTCCTGTTGGGGGCAGCCTGCAGCCTCTCTCCCCACATGAAGCCCCGCTCTTCCCCCGGCTGGCAGGTGCTTTCCATGTACCTCCATGTAGTCACCCTGCCCAGAGCCCGTTTGTGGGCCAGGAGGGGCTGGAGAGTCCTGGGGGCTGGGTCCCAGTGGCGGGGTGCCAGGTGGTGAGGCGCCAGGTGGCGGGGTGCCAGGTGGTGAGGTGCCAGGTGGCGGGGTGCCAGGTGGTGAGGCACCCAGTGGTGGGGTGTCGGGTGGCAGGACACCAGGTGGCTTCTTGTGGTGGCTGGGGGACTGGGTTGGGATCCGGTGTAGATACCCATAGCCAATACCACAGCCCAGACTGCCGAAGGCCAGAAACGTTCAGTCCAGGAGCTGCACCTCGTTGTCACACAGCCCCTTCCGTCTCTGCCACCTCCACCCACTCACTCGTGGCAGTGAGGGGGCTGAAAGGATGCCCCAGGATCCGCGGGCCCAGCACCCAGGCCTCCACCCCCCATAGGGCTCCGGAGGCCCATGCCCACTGGCCAGGGCCCCGCCCTGCAGCCCCGACCGCTGGAAGTACCTGCCCTCTCCACCCCAGGCTGCGTTGGGAGTTACAGTCACCTCCCGGCAGGAGTCGGCCTCGGAGTTATAAACCATCAGCTTCAAGGGCTTCCCCTCATGGGACTCGATGAGTGTGAAGAAGTCCTCCGACTATGACAAACACAGCGCCTGAGCCCTGCTCCCAGCAAAACCAGGCACTTCTCGGGGACAGCACCCATCTCTCCACCTCCATCCAGGGGCCTCACCTCCTGGAGGATCTGGTCTGAGCCAACCACATAGTCTGTGTAGGGGCGCAGGCCGGCAAGGGAGGCAGGTGAAGAGGGTTCCACATCCTGGGAAAGAGCCCCAAATTATCGGCCTTGCTACTGGAGGGGGGCAGTGGGGAGAGGCCGCGGAGCTGCCTCTCCAGGTAGTGGGTAGGACACTGTCCTCCATCCAGGCTCATGCCCAGACTCTCCAAGCTCCTCAGCTAATTTCCCACACCACACCCCGCAGGCCCACCGCGTGCCCAGCAGAAGGCAGCACCATAGCATGGCTGACAGCACTGCGCTCAGCAATCTGACCTGGGTTCAACTGCTGACTCCACTAACTGTTAGCTAGGGGACTATGGACAACTGACTTAACCCCTCAATGAAAAGCAGGGTATGTAGTGCTTATCCATAGGGTTGCTGAGAAGATTTAAAAAATAATATACGTGAAGGATGAAAACCACACCCTGGCCCACAAGAAGTGCCCGGTTGCACTGCTGTTGCCGCTGTGGGGCATGCAGTTGAAGCCCCCAGGGTAAGATGGAAGTGAGGGCAGTGAGCAGAAGTGCCTTCTCCCTTAGAGAGGGCCCTTGGCAAACTACTATTCCTAGGCTCCCAGAGAAAGGCAAGGGTGTGCATCATCACCCCCAGTGAACTCAAAGGGCAGAAGTCTCCCACAAGAACTCGGTGAGCTCTCGAAAGGCTGGAGACCAAATCAGCCAGTTTCCAGCTGAGGGCACCCCGCTTCCACCAAGCTGTAGGACTAATAAGCGTCAGTGGACGCACACGTCACATGTGCATGTGTGTCTGTGAACAGACACTAATAGCAACATCTGTGACAACAAAACTCAGTCACTGAGATTCATTAAGGTTCAGACCCCATGTACCAGCCCAGTGACCAAAGGTGCTCTCAAAGGACCTGCCAGAAAGTACATGGTACTGGTATCCTATAGAATATACCAGAAAAAAAGGAAGGAAGGAAGGAAAGGAAGAAAGAAGCAAACAAACAAACCACTGAATACAAGGCCTAAACGCAGCAGCAGCATTCTGGTAGTTTAACCACCCCTCCAGCAGATGGCATCCCCACCTTTCAAGGTAAGAAACCATGGGATAGAGGATAAGATGTACCCGAAGTCACAAGGCCAACAAGAAGGCACACTGTGCAGGTCATGAGCTGTCCCCTGGGCCACTGGAATGAGTGAAGACAGACCCTGCCCTCGGGAGTCCTCTAACAGACCCACTGGCCTGTCTCCAAACACTCCACCGGCTACCATCATCTACCCCTACACACACCCCCACCCCCACCCCACATGTTTTGGCCTCACACGGCCCCACCCATGCAACCCACCAGCCTGTGGCAGGCAGGCCCTGCTCATCGCCCTGCCCACACCCATGCCCCACCCCGCCCCACCCCACTCACCAGCACGTGCCACACGTGCTCGCTGGCCCGGCGGAAGCTGCAGAAGCGCACACTGGCGCCCAGCAGGCCCTGGCCGCCCCACATGTTGCTGGGCACCACCTCCACCTCGCGCACCTTCATGGTCTTCATGTTGAACACCTCCAGCTTCACGGGCTTCTCCACATTGGCCTTCAGCAGAGCCTTCAGCGTGTCATTCTCCTTGTTCTGTGGGGGCAGGGGGCTGACTCTAAGGGCCCCCCAACCCCAGCCAGTCCCCTCAGACAAGCCTGGGTCTGATGGGGCAAGGGCCTTGGGGGCCAACTGTCTCAGCAGGGCCTGGTGTGAGATGAGCGAGGGCATGGCTGGGTCCAAGCCCATAGGCCAGGCCTGGGCCTGCAGCGACTGCCACCCCCACCGCCCCCAAGCAGTGCTAAAGCTGTCGCCCTCGGTCCCCCAGAGCACAGCAGTGCTGCCCACTCCGCTGCCCTCGCATCTCTCGTGCCCCAAGAGGCAGGCCCCCTCCATGAGTCCATTTGCCTCCAATCCCCCCTGGAAAGCTCAGGAGCTGAGAACTGGGCCCCATCAGGCTAACACAGGCCTGGACGAATGGGAGATGGGGCTGGGCCTCACTCCAGGAGAAGAGGGCGGGGGCAGGAGCTAGGGGAGGGGCCTCCACCGTTGCCGAAGGACACACGCAGGCACGCACACCGCCAAGCAGAGGCGGGATGTGGGAGCTCACCAGCCGCGAGTGCCCGATGGTGATGATGAAGTCAAAGTAGGGCTCCAGGCCGGCCTGCTGGGCTGGGGAGTTCTCCTGCACCTGTCCCAGGGCACAGCCAGTCACCGCGCCAGCCCCGTGACCTCCACGAAGCCCCGCCCTTAATCTCAGAGACCATCACCACTCCCCCTAAGTCCTGATCGTGATCAGGGGCCTCCCTCTGTCCAGAACGCTCTTCCCCTGAACGTCTGTGTTGTCTACTCCACCTCGAGGCCCAGGGGCCCCTCATGCAAATACAACTGAGGGCTGGTAAATGAGTCATGCTTCTAGAGAGGCCTCGTCAGCCCTGGGGGCTACCAGCAGGCCACATGGGGGGGGGGGGGGCGCAGGCCTAGGGGGAAAGCTGGGAAGGTGTCCCAGAAAGGCTTAGTGTGCACAGGAAGGGAGAGTCTGACACAAAGTGGAAGTGAGGGCAGAGCCCCAGGGAGATGGAACCAGGGCTGTACCCAGAAAGTGGCAGTGTGGATGGCAGCCTGTGACCAGACCCCAGAGGATCCCAGGCCCTGTGGTGACAGATCCAAGCTGCTGAGGAATGGTGGCTGAGGACAGCAGACCCCAGGGGCAGGAAGGAGCCCGAGCCAGGGAGCCTGGTGGGCAGTGACCAGCTTTCACTCCCAGGAGCCATTCCCTGCCCTGCCCTGAACTCCAGAACTCACTGCTGTCTCCAAAATCACAACAGCCAGGCCTTGGGATAAAAATCCATCTCAAAGGCCCCATTTACGAGCCTGGGCGAACAATGCAGCCTTTATGCCAGGTCCCAACCCTGAAGGTGGGCCCCGCGCCCTCAGGCCTTTGGCTGTGAGCACTTGATGCTGTACAAGCATCTGCCAGGCCCCAGGGCTCCTGTGGCCTCAGGTTCGGGACATCTCTGCCAGGGGAAGGCCCTGTGGCTTCTGCCACCCAGCAGCCCCTCCAATCCTGGATTCCCCAAGCTGAAGGAGCACTTGCTGCCGAGCCTTCAGATCAAGGCCAATCTGCCCCTGGAATCGGGACTCCCTCTGGGCAGCACCACCTGACTGCCCCCTCCAGAAGCTGCCATGCTTCCCATCAGAGTGCATGCACCCAGGAACCGCCTGAGCCCTCGTCAGCCTGTGTGACTCCCTCAGGGGGTTCCATCACACCTCACTCCACAGCCCACAGCCCAGAACCTCCTCCCTGTAGTCCCCGTCAGGGAACCTCATGTGATCGACAATAACAGCAGCTTACACTCACTGAATGTTGGCTGGGTGCCAGGGGACTGCACCACCTGCTTTACCTGTCATTTAACCCTTTTATTAACCCCAACTCACAGAGCAGGAAAAGTACTCAGTTATTCAGTAATCTGACCCCAAGAAACCCAACCCAGAGCCTGCTCCTGACCACTGCCCTGCAACAGCCATTTTCGGGTGGATCCTTCCTGCTCCAAGCTTGCTGAAGGCAGGGACTTCTCAATGAGCCTGCCACACTGTGTGAACGCCAATATTTACAGAAGACAGCACCCTTGTTCTTCAGTTTTTAAAAGTGCAAATAGGTAATGTCACACCTCCGCTTAAAACCTCTCAATGGGGGAAGCCGGGATGGATAAGCAGGTTAAGTGCTCAGTGCTCATCTTGCAGCCCCGGGGTCCAAGGATCGAATCCTGACCCCTGCCCATGAGGACCCATATGCTGAACTGGGATGTGGCCCTCAGTTCAGCTCCTGCCAGGGCGAGCTTCCCATGTAGGAGGCCCCCAGTTCGGCCCCCAGCTTGCAGGCTCGTGCCTTCCATGCAGGAGGATCCCACCCAGGTTCCTGCCCTGGGCGAGGGGGCGGGGCACCTGTGTGGAATGAAACTGATGACATGCAACTACAAAGACTGCTCTGGGCCCTCTCCATTCTCTCTGTCTTTCTGTCAAAAACAGTAAAATAATTTAAAAAACAAACAAACCTTACAATGGCTCCACATGGCAGAACAAAACCTGAAATCTTCAGGATGAGTACAGGGCCCTGCACAGCATGGCCTCGTCCTTCATCACCTCCCTCCTCACAAAGAGGCCACAACACTCCAGCACACCAGGTCACCTCCATGCTGTGCCTCAGACACAACACACACACCCCTCCTTGGGGCCTCCCTCTGTCCAGCACGCTCTTCCTCTGAACGTCTGTGTTGTCTACTCCTTACTTCTTTCTGAACTGTCTGTTCAAACGCTGCCCAATCGGAAGCCCTTCCAGACCCTTCTATCCAAAAGAGCACCCATGGGATACTCTGTCTCCCCTTACCCTGCTTTGTTTCTCCCTAGCAGTGATCACCACCTACCACCTATTTCTATCTCTCGTCTGTTTCCCTTCACTCCCTGCCTGCATCCAAATGTAAACTCCACGAGAGTAGGAACGATGTCTGTTCTGGTCATGGCTTTATCTGTTCAGTGCCACAACATATACAGCTCAAAACTACCGGTTTTTGTGATTGAAGACTTCCAGTCCCTGAATCTCTCCTCCCGGTCCCTCTCCCACAGGCCCTTCCCGTTGTCACTACCACCATCGCTGCACCCCTCCCTTTTGCCAGTATCCTCAGTTCCTTTGCCTTCCATCAAACCAGTTGGAAGACTCTCCTGTGGGATGCATTCCACTGCCCACCTTGTCTGCAGTGCTTCACGTTGTCTACCAGACAAAACCCACCACCAGGCATAGATCCTGTCACCTCTGCATCCTGAAGCCAACATGGCTTTGGTTTTAGAAAACCCCTTCTTTAGGCTGCCTCCCCTCACCTCCACCCTGTGACTCATATCAGAGCCTGCCCTCACAATACAGAGACCACGCAACAGCTGGGCACCGAACTGATGAGCCTGCCCCATCGCTGCAGCCACCTGGTCCTTCCCAGCAGCGCTCAGGCCAGAGACCCTCCAGCCCCTCTCACCCGTCACAGCCCCGCCCTCTACGCAGGACAGATCTCGACCCCAAATCTCCACCTCGCTGCGGCCCCCTCTTCTCACCCTCAGACTCTGTCTCCACGTTCCCCCGACTGCTCACCCAGACCTCTTCGTCGCGACACGGAGGGAGGCATGTTCAGCTGCGACCTCCTGGCGCCTCTTCACCGCAGGCCCCTCGCCCTGCTGCACTAGCTGTCCCCGCGCTTCTGCGGCATTCTCCCTCCGACCTGGCGGCCGGCGTCCCCTGGTTACGCCGGCCCCCTGCGCCCAAGAGCGGGACGGCCCGAGCCAGGGAGGTGCTGCCCCCCCCCCCCAGGCCCTGCACGGAGCGCTGCACACAGCAGGCGACCAGCGTCCCGACGGGACCTGCTGCAATCCTCACCCGGTAAGAGGGCGATTCCGGGGCGGCCCGGACCGACCAGGAAACGCTCCCGCTTCCTGCACCGCTGGCACTGGGACGAGTGCCGGGCCGACCGCGGCCGCAGGCCGGCCGGGGCCACGAGCCCTGCGGGGTCGCCTCTCGCGGACGGCGTCCACCGGGAGGGGCCCCTACTCTCCACCCCGCGGCCGCTTTAGGACCAGGACCCCGCCGTTAGGGGCCCCGCAGTGCCGATCGGACGTCCTGGCGCGTCCGCGCGGGCGCCCCTCACCGGCGCCGCGGTGACGACTCACCCCGTGCAGGTGGAAGCCCTCAGCGCCGCCCGCGGGCTGCTCGGCGCTGGCGCCCAGACCCATGGCAGAGGCCCGGCTCCGCGACAGGATCCAGAACCGCCGCTCGGACCCAGAGACACCAGCGCCGACTCGCCCTCTCGGCGCTCGATTACCAACTCCTTGTCACGTGGGCGCCTTGCCACGCCCACCCCTGTCTCTGGCGCCCTTAGCAACTGGCCGTCTCCAAGGACGCGCGAGCCTCTAACTTCCGGCGGCGAGAGGCGTGCCCAGGACCCTGCCTCGGGAATCTGGCCCCGCGCGGCCCCACCAGACCCGCTCTCGGAACCGCGAGGGCCCGGAGATGAGCAACAATGACTCCTCCCTTATGGTGCGTGGCCCTGGCGCCGCCCGACGCTCCCCTTTGGGAGTCTCCGCCCAGGCCCGATGACCCCCCCACCCCCTGCTGCTCCCCTGCCACCTCTGACCGGACCTGCTGTCCCCTTTACCTGCCTTTCGCTGTTCCTGGCCGCTGCAGGCGGCCCTGGTCCCTTGTCACCTCACTCTGGCGAGCCTATCCTCTCTGCCCCTCTGTGCACCCTGAGCCCCAAATTAGCATCCCCACCCAGTCCTGTCTCCGATCTCCCCCAAACCAACGCATCCAAAATCCATCTCCATCATCTCGCCGTGCTCCCCTTCCCCTGCCTGTGCCTCCTGTGTCCCCCATCTCAGTAGATGGCACCCCATTTGATCGTTTCAGCCTTAACTCTTTCCGATGCTCATCCCCAGGTCCTATGTGCAAGAAATGTCAGCTCCTAAATATCTCCTGAGATCATCCACTCTTTCTGTCTCCTAGCCCAGGCTCCCCCCGTGTCACCCCTAGGCACTTGAAACGGGCCCCCTTTCAAAGGGTTGCTCTGCTTCAGCTCTTCACCAGCAGTCTCCCCAGCCAGCCACCCCCACGCACAGCCACCAGTGGTTTTTGCAAAAATGCACATCTGAATACATCCCCTGCTTAAAACCATTCCAACTGCTTCCTATTACCCTCAGGACGATGTCTGGGCCCTTTCATATGGCTCACAAGCCTGATTACAATCCAGCTACATCTTCTGCAACTCCAGCACCCACAAACCTTAGAGGAAGGGAGATTCGCTTTGAAATCTCCTCCCCTGTTCCTGTGTGACCTGTGTTAAGCCACAGTCTCCATGGCCTTCAGCTCCCTTAACTGGGAAGGATATGGAGAAGACAATGCAGAAGATTTTGGGTATAAAGCCTTGGGTACCGTTCCCAGCAGATGGTTAGCCCACAATAACTTATAACCAATCACTGCTGTAATCATTCTTATTATTCATCCTCTCTCTTTCCCTTTAATCCCTTACTTTATTTTTGTTGTTAAAGTTATTGGGGTGACATTGGTTGATAACAATTACATTGTTTCCAGGTGTTCAATTCTGCACTACATTGTCTATACATTGCATTATGTGCTCACCACCCAGAGTCAGCTCTCTTTCCATCACCCCCTTAGTCCCTTTCAAAGACAGTGTGAGTTGAATTCTCTATCCCATTCGAACCAGAATCTGGACTAATTCCAAAACAAACACCTCCCAATTCCTTTCCAGGGAAACTGCACAGAGCTGCTCCTGGGGCTGGTGAAGAACAGGATGAGCCCGGAATGCTCTCCTTCTCTTCCCTTTACAGAGGAGGAGCAGAAAACAGGGGAGGGAGCTGGTCAGACAGACAGAGAAGGGCTGTCTGACTGTCTTCCCTCCCACAGGCTGCGATCATTTACTATAGCCAGGAAAAGTACTTCCGCCATGTGCAGCAGGCTGCAGCCCTGGGCCTGCAGAAATTCAGCAATGACCCCGTGCTGCAGTTCTTTAAAGCCTATGGAGTCTTCAGGGAAGGTAAGGACTCATCAGCACCTCCTGACCTGGGCACGAGCCCAGCTGGATGCCTACTTCTACTCCAGTCACAAAAACAGCCTCATCAGTGCCTTGATCCCCAGGTTAGTCATCACCCAGCTTGTGCAATCCATCTCTAGTTGACTTTGAGACCTCAGAGCTCCCTACTGCTGCTCTGCACCTCAGTTTCTCCATATGTACTATGAGTGGGTGGAGAGAGAACCATGTGATTATTGAACTAATCGCAGGTTTGGAAGCTGAAAGCCGACAGTACAGGACAAGGGGGTGGGGTGTGTGTGGCTGCTGGTAGGTGTGACTCACGGCCGTTCACAAGGTGGCCCTGGCTCGGGGCTGACTGAGCTGCCCACAGCCAACATCAGTGAACATGGAGGCATCATGGAACTGGTGGTTCTTGAGTAGCTGCTGGCAATGCCTTCAGGTCCTTCTTCAGAACTGACCCCCAGCCAAAAAGCTCAGCCTCACAGGTGTCCCTGCAGGAACTCACAGGTACCTCCTCCAAGCCCTCTAGCCCCTGCAAGCCTGGACCATGGTGCCAACAGCCTTTTCAGGGGCCTTCAGTCTTCAGGGACCCCAGGCCAGTGGGGACCTTTTGGACCAGTTAATCCTGATTCTGAGTGAAGCCAGGGGGAAGCCCTGATAAGCACCTCCAGGTATCGGCACCGGTGCCTCTGGCCCTCTGGGCCTGGAGCCCGAGAACATGACCACGTGGGCTCTCTTTGCAGAGCGCATCCAGGAGGCCATCAGCAACCTGGAGAGCATCCGGACCCACCCAGACGTGTCCCTGTGCTCCGTCATGGCCCTCATTTATGCTCACAAGAGCTGCGAAACCATTGGTGAGTGCAGCCAGGCTCAGCTGGGCCTGCCCCCCACCTCCACCTGGAATGAGAGCCCCACCCCAGAGGCACAGCCCCGGGGGGGCTGCAGAAGGAGGTGTGTGCCCAGGGGACTGTGGGCGCTATTGGCCAGGGAGGCATGACTGCTGCTCCCATTCTCCTGGAGGCCTCAGAGATCGCCTCATGCCCGTGCGCAGTAGAGTAGGAACCACTGACAACATGACAGTGGAAGGGGTCCTTCTTCTATAGCCCAAGAGTTAGGGAGACCCCTGCTCTTCTTTGCCAAGATCTGGTCGAGCAACATCAATCTGATGTATTGAACAATGCTACGATAGTCTCCACTTCCGTAGGGAGATTCTGGGAGAGCACAGACTACTCCTTCCCCACCCGAATGGGTCGTGGGCCTGAGGTCGGGGTTCAGGTGCCGTCTGTCTGCATGGCTCTCAGACAGCAAGCCCAGGTCCAGGCCTGAGCGGTGCCTGGGGCAGTGCAGGGGCCAATGCTGCTGGTTTGCAGGCCCCGGGCGGGTGTGTCCAGAGGCAGACCCTGGGCCCTGAGTGTTCCCTGTCGCACCAGGGGGCCCTGGTCCCCTTTACTCATCCTCTTCCTCCTCTCTGGGAGTCATAGACCAAGAGGCGATCCAGGAGCTGCAGGGCATCCTGAAGGAAGTCCGCAAGAAGGCCAGCGAGCCCGCCCTGTACCACGCTGGCCTCTTCCTGTGGCTCATGGGCCACCATGACAAGGCCAAGGAGTACATCGACCGCGTACTGAAGGTCTCCAGAAGCTCCAGAGAGGTGCTCGCCGCGGGCATGGGGGCAGCAGCCAAGGAGCGCACAGCCCCCACTGTCCTAACAGGGAGGCCCTTGCCCCCACAGAGGGCCCTGGGACAGGGGGCGGGCCCCCATAGAGGGCCCTGGGATGGGGGGTGAGCCCCCAAAGAGGGCCCTGGGACGGGGGGCCTTGCTCCCACAGAGGGCCCTGGGATGGGAGGCAAGCCCCCACAGAGGGCCCTGGGATGGGGGGTGACCCCCACAGAGGGTCCTGGGAAGGGGGCCTTGCCCCCACAGAGGGCCCTGGGATGGGGGGTGAGCCCCCA
>PVKE010028089.1:0-21165 GCA_004027555.1 Craseonycteris thonglongyai | reverse complement strand
GGGTTGGAGGGGGACCTGATTCTGGGAGCTGGGCACATAATGCGATGCATGGGTGATGTGATGTGGAGTTGTACATCAGGAAACTATCTAATTGTTACCAACCAATGTCACCCCAATTAAATTTAACAATAAAATATAACAATATTAAAAAAAATAAAAATATTATTTAAAATAAATAAATAAATAAATAAAATAAAATATATAGAGTCAAGTAAACTATGTTTTTAAATTTTCCACAGACTATAACTTTTCCAAATGAGATTGTTTATTAATGTTACATTCTATCCATTTCTCTGTTGTATTTTGGCAGTGTGGATAGCAGAGTACTTGTCTTTTTAATTTATTGGCCTCCAAATTAAGAGAATACACATCAGAACTAATGTAGAGACTACTAATCATCACCCAGAAATCCTAGATTTGGAGTTAAAAGGTAGTGGTAAAGACTTGGGGGTTGAAGCTGTTGAGAAGGAGGTGGTATATTTTGCCTGTGAAAAAGAGAGTATATAATTTTTTTTTTTCATTTAGCTAGAAGGGCACATTACAACAATTGTAAATAAAGTTGATCAAATTTTTTCTCACACTCAATGTTCAGTATATGTGGTAGCATTGTTCTTACTGGCATATGGTGATCAGGTTGGCCACCCAATCTACTGTGAGTAAAAATGTTGGGATTTAAACATTGATGTAAGATCCTTCTGTGTCTCTTTTTTACATAATCTGCAATGTTTGTGAGGGTGAAGCTTCATTGATCAGGGTCCCTGATGACTAAAATAATCAATAACTTCACACCAACTTGCAAAGGGCATGCAACACATATGAGAAATTAAACTTCTTGTTTTAAGCCAATGAGATTTAGGATTTGTTTGTTATTGCAACACAAATTTACCTATTCTGACACACGGTTTCTGACTCCTTGGAGCAGAAATAGAGAAAAGAAAGAGGAAAATGTCTACTCATATATAGTTATTACTTGATCATTGTCATTTTAGGATTCTATACCTTTTGGGAATGGCTATTATTTAAGGCTGAATTTTTCCTTTGGAAGCATTTTAGTAGATACTTAAGAAGTTCCTCTGTTGGACTTTTCTTACCCTCACCCTTTTGCTTTGCATGGTGCTCTTGCATCCACATCAGTTCTGGGTTTTCTCTAGGTCCACCCTTCAGAGATTCTCCTTTTTGAGACCCCTATACACCCTGGCAGAGACCATTTTTGACAGGCTTTCTTCCAATTCATAACTTGCATTCCTACTGGGTGTTACACAATTGACACTGGTAGATTTTGCACTTTTATCTACCATTAGTAATTTGGTCACTTGCTTCTTGATGCAGCAGTAACTCTCTACACCGTGGCTTCACACCACGCTTTCAGAGTTGCCTTCTTGATACAAGTGCACACAGGACTGAACTCAGAAGGGAACACCTCTAACTACACATAAGGAGGAGTAAGACTTCAAGCACTTCAGCAACTATATCTAAAGAAAAACCTCTTCACAAATCTCCCTTCCCTTGGCCCTTTTATCTTCTCCTTGTGAATTTTAGAGCTGTCCAGGGAATACTCCTTTAGAGCCTTTGAAAAAATCATTTTAATCTATTATAATTTGACATCTATGCTGAAACTTAAAATTTAACATGCTCTCATATACCAATAGCATCTATCATTTATTGATCATATAGAGTGGGCTAACAATTACACCAAATACTTTATCTATTTTCTCTTTTAAGCCTCGTAGAAATTTTATGAAGCTAGCTTATTATTACAAAGTTTAGAAGAGAGCCCTGAGTCTTAGAGAGGGTTAATATTCAATTGCTAAGTGTTTTGTTTTAACCTCTATGCTACATTAGCTGCCATTAGTGCTGTATGTATATTACACTGAAAAGAAATATAGGAAAACAATGTGCCCCATTCCTTTATGGTTTCCTATATATTTTGGCACACTTTGGGTATAATTTTGGAGAGAAAAAACATTCAAGTTTCACCTTAAATTGTCACAGGGCTATGTTTACCTTTATTTTAGAAAAATTTAAACATGAGCACTCTACAATTAGTGATCTATTAGTATCTATCACTCCTTTTTCTTTTAATGTTGCAAAATAGAAGGTCTGATATATCTATAGTGACAAATACATTTCAACAGTAAATATATCATTCAACCACATTTTCTGCCAATAGATTTATTTAAGGATATCAAAGTATTATCTATACTTTCTCGAGGAGAGCAGCTTGAATATTCCACTTTTCAGAGGGATTTTGCCCCAGTTTTTCCTCGGAAACCAACTACGTTTCCTTTGCCTTCTGGTATTGTTTGCAATCTTCTGTTCATTCTCTTATTACAATCCTTGTTGTTAGTCAAGAGGCTAACTTCTGGCACCAGTCACCCCAAATCTTGCTTGACAGCAGCAAAATAGGGATTTCACAGGATTAAAATTCTCTCTTGAATAAGTAAATATACACATTTTAGTATTAATTGTTAATTTGGCAGTTTATGCCTGCAGGCCAGCTGGCTTTCTCATTTCAGCTTCTTCATCAAGCACGTGTTAACTGACACTTGAAAATGCTCTGAACGTCATAAATGTGTAAATCTTTTACTTAAGCTGCCACTTATCCCTGAAAGGAGCAATCACACCCATTTCTTCATATACACAACTTCAGCTAAGCCAGGAGGAAGCAGCAAGCCATTGTCCTTGAAGTTAAGGGATAACTGGCAAATAAGTAGTGACAAATATCTTCCATGATCCTTCATCTTAAGCTACTTTAAGAGTTCAGTTGACTCTATTGCCTTTCTAAGTAGGGCTTATTTTACTTTGTTTAGGTTTTGTTTTGTTTTTAACCAATTTTAAGTTAAAGTTTTATTTTAAGAAGTGGAGACTTCTCTCTTTCTTATGCCATACTTATGATTTATATGCCCAGACAATTCACTTTAAAAGAACTTGGTATATTAAAATATTTTGCCTATATTTACAGCGGTGTAAGTAATTTTCATTAGAAAAAGTTGTGCTCAGTTAAATGACATTTCTTTTTTTGGAAGATGCATCTATTTATATATGATACAAAAATCAGAAATGACATTTGCATTTCATTTTTAAATTAGTTGTTTCATTTTTTATTTTTTATTTATGAAGAGATGTTCAAGGTCACAGACCTAGGAAAGGCTTTCAATGTGATTGTGCTTCCATCTGTGCTTCAGAGACCATAGAAAATAATTTTATCTCAGACTGCAATTTAAATACACTCTGAGCACCCCACCCTATCTTTTATAAATCAAATACACCTACCAATGATGTAGAGGGACAAGTATCTCTCATTAGTTGTAAGTAGATTGCTTTCCAGTTTATAGATGAACAGAGAAAAACTTTAATTCCATTTTTTTTCTTTTTTTACAGAAAGGGCAATGTGCAGATGGAATATGCAAAACACACACTTGAACTGTATGGTTATCCAGAAGAAAAAGTAGAAAGAAGTTTTTATAGGATGTGGACAGAGAAACAATTCAGAATTGGAGGGGGTAGTGGGGAGCCGATGTAAGAGAAAGAAGAACTTCAAAAAAATTTTATTTTAATAAAAAAAAATTACTTTCATTATCAGAAAAGGTGCCTTGCATAAAATTTTTTTTGAACACTATTATATTATCAAAGCAGGTTAGCCTAATTTAAAAATATGAACATTCCATGATCTACTAACCTTATTATGTTGTAAAAAGGAACCATCTTTTGTACTCAAAAGAGCTGATTTTCCCTGTATGGTTATCATGTTACCTACAAGGTTTTCTTGATTTCACTGAAAATTTTGAATATTTGCAAACTTTAAGGCATCAAAATATTTACTTAAAAGCTATAGATTTTGTTTTCTTATTAATTCAATTTATTTTTCTGTAATAAAGATCACACAATGTAACCTTTGGAAAGCCTGAATGTTTGTACAGACACACCATTAGAGACTTATAAGGAGTTTAGAGGCAGTAACTCTAAAATATGCCAGTGATTTGTATTTGAATAAAAAAAGACAAAATGCCAAAGAGAATCCTGAGAGGAAGAAAGAAATAGCAAGAATTGTTAGACTCAAAATCAGTAAATAACCTAGGGTCCAAAAGCTGGCAAAGAATAGGGATGTTTCAAACGCTCAAACCCCATAGGCTTTTAGTAATAAACCACTTACTTAGATTCTTTTGTATCAGATCTACAAAGAGAATAGCAATAAAAGTAGCATTATTTTTTCTTTATGGTTATACATGGAGTTGACAGTGCAATTTGGCAGTACTGGCTATTTACATTTTCTTCTTCCAAAAGAAATGTGTGCTGAAAAGCAATGTTTGTCTCCAACCACATTTTTCAAAATAGTTTTGAGCAAAACAATAAACACTCTCTGCTATCATTGCTCACATTAAGGAACACAGTTTTGTATAATACTTTAAGGTTGGAGTTTTCTAACTACAAAATTCCTTTGAAGTTAACATTGCTTATTATCAAGGAATATTGTGGTCTTATCAGAAAGATATAGGATCTGTGTATATATTTGAATTTTAGGGATTCTGTGTTCATTATAGCAAACCATTAAACATCAGCTGAAACAAGGCCATAAAGTCCCATTGGACCTCTTCATACAGGAAAACTTGATTGTAGAAATATTAGACTTAAAAGGAAACTCTGTTGTTACTAGAGCAAGTTAAGTTCATAAAAGAGAAAAACAAAATATAAAATTATTCATTCATCCAGTATATATGCTTCCTATCAGGCACTCTTTTAGGCACTGGGAGTTCAGCAGTGAACAAAATAGACAACCATCCCTTCCTTGAAAGTCTTACAGGCTACTGGAGGAGGTAGTCAACAAATAGGATAAATAAGTCAAATATATAGATTTTTAGATAGCAATAAATACTAAAGAGAAGGGGAAAAGAAAATATGTTAGGAGGACAAGTATTTAACACGTTATAGTGCTCTGAGAGGAGAACTTACTGAATAAAATCCTGAATGAAGGGAGAATGGAAGTCCTGCAGATACCTGCAGAAAGAAAGCATCTCAGAGAGTGGAGAGAGCTAATGTTATGGAGGAGGCTAAGACTGCTAGAACAGTGAGCAAAGGAGAGTTCTAGGAGTTGAGGGACAAGGCAATGGCCAGCCATGCATGTTTGATATTAGTGGGATTTGTATGGATTGTTTTTGTATTAGGTGTGAGGGTTTTAAGCAGAGGAGTGACACTCTGGATGCTTAAGATAAAAAAGAAACTGATGTTTCAAATACCTTCCTTCCTTTTGTCCTTCTACCCACTTTACCCTTTTTCCAACCCTAGGCAGTTGACCTGTGTCTACTACCTCAGCAGAGCCCCCAGAAGAACCTGGGAAGGAGATGACAGTGAGAAAGAAGAATGAGGACAAATATTTCCTTGGCTTTACCCCATGAGTTTGCCTATAGAAGGTTATATTATTCAATGAGAGCTCATTGATCCTTCCAAATCTGCCAAATTTACTCAACTCTCTAAAATGGTTCCTTCCCATTCTCATTTGTGTTAGTTTCTGAGAGTTGCCATAGCAAAGTACCACAAACTAAGTGGTTAAATAACAGAATTTATTGTTTCACAGTTCTGAGGACACAAGCCTAAAATCAAGGTGTCAGAAGAAGGCTGTGAAGGACAATCTGTCCCATCTTTCTTTCCTGGTACTCTCAGGTATTCCCTGGTTTACAAGCACAGGAGGTGTTATCCTAGTGTCTTCATATTGTCGTCCTTCTGTACATGTCAATAACGTGTTCAATTTGTTTGTTTTATAAGGCTATCATTCATATTGAAGTATAATAGAACCCACTCTAATGCCTTCATCTTAACTTATTCATCTGCAAAGACCTTATTTTCAAATAAGGTAATATTCATAGGTACTGGGAGTAAGGTTTTTAATATCTTTTGCGGGGACCTAATTCAGTACATAATGTTATTCTTCCACACTCAGTAATGAAAATAACCTAGCTGCTATCAACTCCAGTTCTGATTTTCTTAACACTCATACATTTGTAAGATTTCTTTGTAAATAAACTTCTTAATTATCATATCATATTTGAATATGTCATCCATTTACTATTAAGGACTTAATTATATAAAAGTCTATGCAATAAGAGAAACAATGGTAACCTGCACCATAATGCTGGTGATAGCAGTATGAGATGCTATCAGAAAGTTGGATGTACTAATAATTTTGAAGAGGAGACAACAGGATTTGCTAAATAACTCAATATGAAATATGAGAGAATGAGAAGACCTTTGACCTGATAAACTGGAAGAATGGTGTTACCATTTATTGAGATGAAAAAGCTGTAAGAAAAACAGGTTGGACAGAAGTATGATATTGAAAATGTAGTTGTGAATATGTGAAAATTTAGTTGTGAATAGGTTTGAGGAGCTTATCAGACAACTAATAGGATATCTTAGATATGTGTTTGGAGTTTAGGAAGAGATGTGTCAATGCACATTTGGAATTATCATTGTACAGATAGTACTTAAAGCCATCAGGCTGACTGACAATCAAAAAAGAATTACAGGTAGACAGAAAAGAGATATAAAGGTCTAAATTCTAGATCTCTAAAGTTTACAGGGAAGTGAGTAGCAACCAATAAAGTAGCACTCATAAATATGAAGAAAAATTAGTTGTTTCAGGGGTCAGAAAGAAAACAGGAAAGATTTTTCAGGGAAGAGAGTGTTCATCTATGTCAAACACTGCTGGTAGGTAAGATGCATTATGAAAACTGATCATTGAATTCAATTAAAATTTATGGCAAGAAGTCAGAACAAGAGACAGGTTGCACAGCTGCAGTCTTGTGCACAACTCAGGGCCCAAGTGATATGCTAGACAATTCTGGAACTAACGTGAGAAGAGGTTAAATAGCTGAATCATGTGTCATTCACAAGGGATATCAGTTTTTGTAGGGTCCATTTTATGCCATTTTAAAACTTAATTATTAACTTTAACTTAGCAGTGGTTTATTCTAAGCAGTGGAATTGGTTGGGAGAGAGTTCAGTTTTATTATTTTATAAAAATCTGCATTATTGAGATATAAGGAAATTATGGTATTTCTGCAACTAAAACAAAAACAAAAATAACAACAAAAAAAACCAAAAAACAAAAAAAAAACACTTTAAAAATGTATGTGGGAGTGATCAACTTCCAGTACAACAGTATGAAGAGCTCAGCTTTCTCACACACCAGTGGAACTGGTTAAAAATATTTAAAACACACACACAAAAAAAACAGCCATTGGAAGCCTCTGGAATAGTCCTAAGGGCAAACAGAAAAGTAATTCAGTCAAGAACACCTATGAAAATGTAGTAGGAAAGGTGAGAATCTAGTATTTGAACTAAGACCTTCCTCCCTCCTCTATCTCTGTACAGCCCAGACTCCACTCAGAGAGATGCAGCCAAGAACACAAAGCTTCCGCTCTCCCCACTCCCAACCCAGAGTTCTTTCCCGCAGGCATCAGACCCTCAGAGGCCTGCTGTTGATCCTAACTCCTGGGCAAGTATGTCAGGAATAGTATGTTTAAACATAGCTTGCTTAATAAAATCAACAATTTCATTTTAGGGTTGTAAAAAAATATTTTTTTTCCTTGCTAATTTCCCCAAAAGGTAGACTGTTGCATTCTGATAATGAAATTCACAAGTATAAAAGGCTTAGCTAAACCGTTGACTTGAACAAGAACATGTTCTCATGCATGAATAATTTACAGTTAATGTGATTCAGTAGCATAAGCTTTTTATATGAAAATGTTACTATGACTACTACAGGAATAGTGTAAATGTATAAATGATTTTTAAAAACACAAAGTACCCATACCCTCCAGAAAATCAATCAGATTTACCACAAAATTCAAACTATATTTCTGGGTTTTTTTCCTTGCCTCCCAAATATTACCCTGGTTCTCTCTATTATAATCCCTTTATCTGTTCCTGATTACTTTTATCAGTGTCACATTATATTAGAAAAACATTTCTCTTCAGATTCTCTTCACCTTTCACTCCCATCTTTCCACACTCCCCAATGCTTCTTACACACTTCTCAATGTCACTAAAACATACTTGCTTTTTATTTTCACTTGATTCTTTAAAGACTTTTAATTCATTGTTTAAACTTTTAATTCTTTGTAGAAATATAGACAATCAATTCTATGATAACTATCCCATTTATGTAATAATACATTTCTTACGAAATTTTGATGTGAAATGGAGATATCAATGTGTACAGATGACAAGACTTGTCATTTAAACATTTCATATTACTTAAAAATATGTCACAGCCTATGAGGTAGATAGAACAAAATTCAACAAATGCTTATTGAACATCTACTATACTAAGCCATTGGCATATGTATTTGGGTAAGATAGGTGTGGTCCCTGTTCTCTTAAAGTTTAGAGTATTGATTTTTTTTTTTAAATCACTCACATGCCTTAAAGTGAGAGGAACAGAAAGAATAAGCACATTTTTGTTTTTTTTCCCAAGGTTACCCTTACTAGTGGTAGGATTTATATAGTTTCACTTACCCCAAAGTTAGTTTTCAGATGATTCTTATGTTATATTATTTTACAGAATTATCTCTACCTGCATAGATAGATAAACCAGAAGAGTTTTAAATTAAGAATTATTGTTCTTAGGGTATGTTATAAAACAATCAGTTAAGGTTAATTACCAACATAAAAAAAAAATAGTTTGGAGTTTAAAAAATAAAAACTGTAGTTTGAATGTGTATCCTCATTGAGTATTTTGGCACTCTTGTTTCCTCATCCATATAAAATAGGAGCTGTATTATGCACTCCACTGGTTATTGTGGACAAAAACAAAATATACAAAAAGTATTTAGCAGAGTAAAATGGTGAAGAGATATTAGAAGATCTGTTGCACATTAAAGCTAGTTATGTAAGGTTTCAGTCATTTTGTTTTTTCCCAATCTGCTTTAATGGAACTGTGGTGAAGAGAAAAATGGGCCCATTAAAATGACTACAACCTAGTCCCCTGACTCACTCTGTGAATATGTTATTATAAATGATAAAAAAGAACTATTCAGATGTGCTTAATTTAAAGATCTGGAGGTGGGGTAATTCTCCTGAAGTATCCAAGTGGGCCCAATGTAATCTCCAGGTTCCCTTATAAGAGGGAGGCAAGGTCAAAGTCAGAATGAGGAAATGGGGTAATGAAAGCTGATGACAGAGTTATGCCATTATTGGAAAACTGTCACGAGCTAAGGAGTGTCGACCCAGTTTTAGACTTCTGACCATCAGAATTTCAAAATGATAAATTTGTCTTCTTTTAAGTCATGAATTTTATGGTAATTTGTTATAGTAACATCAAAAAAATAATAAAGGAATCTACCGTTAAGACAAACCACATAAAGATTCAAGGTGAGCCAAGAAAGCAAAGAAGCTATGAATATGTTAGAGGACCTACTCCCAGGAAAAAAAATGAGTTCATTATCTATTGATAAAAAATGTCTTCTAACTACCCTCTTACATTCATTCTATTGTACTTGAGTACAATGGGGTTTCACAAATTAAAGACTTTCATTTAGAATACAAGTTCATATTCATTGATATTTATTCTATTTTAGTTCTAAGCACAGTGACATAGCATTATCATTTATTACTCCCAATGAAATAAGGGAGTATGAGGTAAATAATGTTATTATTTGATATTTGCAAATGGAGAAATTTAAGCATGTTAAGAAACCAGACTAACATCATGCAAGTAGTGGGTGAGAGAGCATAGATTCAAGTTAATAGATAACCAAAGTAGAGAATCATGCCTTCTTTTCTTTTTTTTAAAGATTTATTTTATTGTTTTTGACAGAGACAGAGAGAATGGGGAGGGCTCAGAGTAGTCTTCACAGTTGTGTATCATCAGTTTTTTACATGGTTTTGTTCCACACAGTGGGCAAGGGTTCCACAGGGCAGGAACTGCGCTGGGTGTCTCCCACATGGGAATCACACCCCCTCAAGCCAGAGATTGAGCCAGGGGGTGAGAACCACACTGAGGGCTTCCTGCATAAGAAGCACACCCTAGTTCGGCATATGGGTCCTCACAGGCTGAGGCCAGGATTTGATCCTCGGTCCCCGCGGCTGCAAAGTGAGCACTTAACCAACTGAGCCATCCAGGCTCCCCTGAAGCATGCCTTCTCAGATTTATCCACTTAAAAACTGTAAAGTTCACTCATAACTTGTTGAGAATCAGTGTTTCTGATTTCCATCTAGATAATAGCTAATAGAATAAGATTTTAGTACAGGAAAAAATGAACACATTTGATATACAGAAGGTAGGTCACCTTTAAGTCATTTATAAATTATATTGCTGAGGACAATATTTGTGAAAACAAACATTAAGAAGCAGTGTTAATTAGGTTAACATGGGAGGGAGATGGGAGAGGAGGAAGGGTGCATCAAATATATGATGATGGAAAGAGAACTGATTCTGGGTGGTGAGCATATAATGCAATATATAGACGATGTAATGCAGAATTGTACACCTGGAACCTGTGTAATTTTTACCAACCAATGTCACCCTGATACATTTAACAATTAATAAAAAAAAATGAGAAAAACAAAAAGAAGTAGTTAAAAGGCAGGGCTAAAATGAAGGTAGGCATATGTTAAAGACTAACTTTTATTTTCTTTAAGTTCCAAGTACAGCCAGGCACTACAAATAGGACAGAAAATTTCTCCTTTTTTAAATAATATCTACCTTATCCCTGCTCTCAAATTCCAAGTTTCTTTCAACATTACTCTATATTAGCCATACATTTTATTCGTAAAAATTATGATCTAACACCAAATTATTATGTATTACATTATATTTATGGGAAGTTGCAAATAGTCCACTGAAAAATGAGCCTTTGGAAAACAACAAATTTATGGGCTTTAGAGATTGCATGTGGGATAATTTAGCAATTGGAACAGAATATAAAGTTAATATGCTAAAAATAACTCATGATTTGGTGAGCCTTGAGTTATTTTTTTTAAGTGTTGTCTTCCTAGCCACAATTCTCAGATGAAGCTTAATCACTTTGTCTCTACATTATTCTCAAAATTTAGCATACTGCTTTTGAATACATAACTATTAAAGTTTAAATATAATGACTCCTTCCTAGACATTCCACAATGAATCTCCTGTTGGAAATTTTTAATTGAACTGTTAAAAACTAGTTTTTGTTGTAGCATAACATGCATGTTTATTAGATCAGCTACAACAGCATGTAGATAAAAAAAAAACACTTTCTCTTTTAAATTACACTGGTTCTACATCTAAATTTTCTAGCAAAGTACTCCAGGGTTTCTTTAAATATCTTTTCTAGACCGTTGATTTTGGTTTCCTTCAAACTGCCTACTTTTGATAGCAATCTTTCAGATTACAAGTGATAAATTTTAATTGATAAATATAAAGTGATCATTTATCTCGGCAAACTCAACTCGAGTCTTGAAAGAAAGCTTTTACATTTGGACAATTGCCAAAACCACAAAGGTAGCAGATACGTCTGTCACACTTGAAAATAACATGATCATGTGTCCCTGTTGTATTTCAGAGTATGTAGAGCAGTGTAGAATCTGGTTTTTAACAACATCTTAGGGCCTGTGCTTCCTAATTGATGTTGATTTTCTAGGTTATTTGTATGTGATATCAAATTTTAAATTATTATGAGGCTGTTCTCATGTTTCATAGACATTTAATTTGACTGTTTATCTCATAATGCTGATGGAGCCCTGTCGTAAGGATTGCTAAACCAATTATATTGTCAGGAATGATGATAGTTAACTATAATCTGCATGCTGTTTTGCATAACTACTCCTGCTGAAGAAAACAGTTTGACTCAAAATACAGTTAAAATATCTTACTGCATCATAGAGGGAGAAATAGTTACTTTCCAAATACCTATATTCTCAGGAGAACAGGATGGCAGTGAAAACAGCAGAGTAAGAACCTCCAAAAATTCTCTTCTACATATAAAAACTTTGAAATATATATTTTAAAAGTTGTCAGAATCAGTTCATTTTTGGAACTCTGAAAATTAACCAAAGACTTGCAACAATTATAGGACTGTTCATAAACAGCTGGATCTCAGAAAGAACAGTGAACTTTATGACATTTTAACTTGTTCTAATCACAATCCCAACTCCTCAACAGAATGGTAGCCTGAAAACCATCAGTTTGCAATCACAGTGAAAACCAGCCATGTGGCAGCCAAGAGAGGGAGAGGACAGGCCTTTGGTAGAGTGGTTTCAAAGCTCCATTTCCAAAGAATTGTCAGTATTCGACCTGTCTGGTGATCCCTAGAAAACTTCATTTGCAAAACTGTCTTTATTTTACCTCACTCTGAGCTCACTCAATGTGAAAAGCATTTCCCTTCAGGTATGTGTTGAAAAATTGCAGGTAATTGTTCAACTTTGCAGTTCCCTGGTGTAGTAGACAAGAACTGGAGCAAGCAAAAGACTAATCAAAAACTTTAAAAAAATTAAAAAATATATTTGAATGAGATGTTCATAGGATCTTTGAAAAGTCCCCAAATCTTCCTAGGGAATCTGGATGGCTATGTGCGTTCATAGGTTTGTGCACATATAAGAGACTCTATACATGCTCAGGAAAGACCTGAGAAGGCCCTAAGGTCTCACCTCTGGGTGACCTTGAGGCTCTGCTCAAGCAGTAAGTGAAGGCTAAAATGGAAATTTCAACTGTCTTACCGGATGTTGAAGATATGCCTCAAGACACACGCAGGGCCACCCTCAGCAAAGACAGAGACAATTGTTGGTTTCAGGTATTTAACAAAATCTCTCTCCAAATGTTATCTGACCATTAAGCTAAATGAGCAGAGACTTCAGTAGTTACACAGGATGAAGAATGCAGACTTTATAGAATTAGTTCAGTAAAGTCACTAAAAAACAAATAAGAACCCCTGAAACTGGAGCAGGGAGCAAGGGTGACATGATTTGCAGAGTTGCCACATTACATTTTTAATATTTAATATGATCTAGTTTTCAACAATAGAAAATGTATTGAAATGAAACAAAAAAAGATTTAACTATTATTCCTGGGAAAAAAGCAATTAATAGAAATTGTCCATGGGGAAGCCTAGACATTTTACTAGGTAGGCAAAGAATTTAAATCAGTTGCTGTAAATATGTTCAAAAAGTAAAGGAAGCCATGTCTAAAAGGATAAAAGAACATTGGGGTACATATATCCTTTCAAATTAAGGTTTCCAAGGTTTGGGGGTAGATACGCAGAAGAGGGATTGCTAAAAAAGAAAGAAAAAAAAAGTATGACAGCAGTGTTTCACTAAATAGAAGTATCAATAAAGAGATAAAAATTATAAAAAGGAGCCAAATAGAAATTCTGGGGTTTAAATGTAAAATAACTAAAATGAAATTTTCACTGTGGTATGGGCAGAGAGGAGGGAGAGAATAATAAAAAATAAGATTTAAGCAGGTAGAAGAAAGAATAAATAAACTTGAAAATAGGTCAATTTATCCATACAGAGGAAGAGAAAGAACATAAATGAAGACAGCTGGCTCTCAAAGACCTAGAAGAACCCATCAAGCCAGTATGTGCATAATGGAAGCACTACAGGAAAGGAGAAAGAAAAAGAAGAAAAAATAGTTGCAAAAATAATGTTCCCACATTTTCCATAATTTGATGAGAAACATGAATTTACACTATACATTCAAGAAACTCAACACATTCAAAGAAAAAAAAAAAAAAGCTCATGATTAAATTTTATTTAAAGGGGGAAGCCGGGATGGCTCAGTGGGTTAAGCGCTCACTTTGCAGAGCTGGGGACCAGGGATCGAATCCCGGCCCCGGCCCGTGCGGAACCATATGCTGAACTGGGAGCTCCCCCAGTTTAGTTCTCTCTCTGTCTCTGTATCTCTCTCTCTCCCTGTCATAAATAAATAAAAATATATTTAAAAAAAAAAATTTTATTTAAAGGCCATATGATTCAATTAATGAAACGTCCAGAATTAGAAAATCCAGAGACAAGAAGTAGACTAGTGAGCACATAGTGCGATGTATGGACAATGTAATGTAGAACTGTACAACTGGAAACAATGTAATTGATATCAATCAATGTCACCCTAATAAATTTAACAATGAAAAAAAAGTAGATAAGTGGTTGCCAGGGTTTGTGGGGAGTTAGGAAATGGCAGTGACTGATAATGGCTATAGGATTTCTTTTTGTAGTGGAAACTGGTCTAGAATAAAATAGTGGTAATGGTGCACAACTTTGTGAATACACTAGAGTGCTGAATAGTATTATATTTTAAAGGAGTGAATTTTATGGTATGCATATTATACCTTTATAGAAAAGGAAAAATAAAAGAAGTTATAAATATTAACAACCAATTTAAGTTTGAAAAAAGAAAGAACCTGCTGGATTTATAGTAAACAGCATTATCGACTTAGTTTCAGTTCATTCAAGAAGGTCCCTAAAATATCTAAGGATGTTAATGTGAAAAAGGAATGAATGCCATAAACATACTGTTTTAATCAATGTTGTAGGCCTCGGTGTCTCATAAATGTTTGCTACAAAAACTAGCAAAAATAATCGCTGATAAACCAGACTTAAGAAAAACAAAGATCATCTTATTAAGGTAATATTAGTATGTCTACTAGACATAAACAAACCAGATCCTAGAAATGTTTTAATAGTGGTCTTCATCCATATAGTACAAACTAGTAGGAAATCATGCAACTGTTCTTCTGGTTCCTAGGCCAGGAGACAAATGTTTGTTCTAAGCTGAAAACTTTATGTATATACACAATGAGACTGACAGCATCTAAGCTGATCTATAAGTATCAATTGCTACACATTAATGTATACTTTAAAATGATTTCTTCACCCTCAAACCTGGAGGGGGAAAAATGCACAATAGACATACAAACTTTCATTTCTTCCTGTCCATAGTGATTTGTGGCTTGTCATTCTTCAGGCATTTTAGAAGAGAAGATTGACATCCTGACAGTCTCCTTATCTCTATTTGAGAAAGCAGAACTGGCTAAGGTTTTCTGAACTCATGCGTTATTGAGGTTGCAAGATTACTGAGAAACAAGTGTTGAAAATTGCAAAAAATTATGTACAATACAGAAATAAATTTCTCTGATCAATTGTTTCTTATAGAAAAGAGATTCACCAAGGTGTATCAAATAATTCTAAGATGTTTCCATAGTTGAAACTTACTCTTAGATTACTCTTTCCCTGGATTTATATTACATTCTGTGTACCTCTGGAAATCAAGTTCTCACAAAGTAAACAAAAAGAACATTTTTGTATATGTCTTTATATGTGTTACATTTCTTATTAAATTGTAATTTCTTTGAGAGTAGGGAAACATTAACTTTCCTTTTGTGTAGATCTGAAGATAGGTATTCAATGATTATTTGTTAAAAGGTTTTTAGGGAGGTAGCAAATCAAAGTCAATTCTTCGGTCGTGTTGAAAGACAGCTTAAGCCCTTGAGAATCCAAAAGGGCCTTAACTCTTTTTTATTAATATATTTATATTCAGATTTTTTAAGTCTGTCATACAGAACTTAATATGTTAGGTTGATATTAGTTGTTCTGTGAAAAATCTCATTAAAATATTACATTTTCTGAAATATACCGTACATTTTAAATTTTGCAGATTTTGTAGAGTTTGATTTTATATAGATTGCTTGAACTTAAAACCCTGTTCAAAGGTGCACATGATTACCCAGCAGCACACCTTTACTAAGTTAAGGGAATCTGTTTCTGTTTGAGTTTCTGTATCAAAGACAGATGGGTCCTTTCCCCTCCATCCATAGAGCTGTAGGGGAGCAAATGGCTGCCAGCTAGAGATGGAAATTCACAGCATCTTGGAAAGAGAGTGACTTGCAACTTTTGAGTCATTATCTCCTGTGTAATAGGTAGCCTACCTCTATACTGGCTTTGTTTCCTCTTCCTATGAATTGAAATAATTGTATGTTTGCAATCAAGCCCTGATTATGCAAATGAGAACAACCACCTTGCAGATTGCCAAGGGAGAGAATGGAAAGATTGAGTCCCACAATGAGCGTGCAGAGCACAGCCACCCTATAGTATGGACATGGATGTTTGGTTTATGACTATTGAAACTGTAACAGGAGAATAAATGTACTGCTCTCCTCTGTATATATATAACTATACTTTGGAGTATCTCTGCAATTGCATCTTAGCCCTTCCAATGATTAGTACATGTCCAAAATATAAATGAAAGACTAAATTCTTGGGCTTCCTTAAAGCTTGAGAGTTCAAGCAAAATCCTAGCTCTGACAATTAGAAACACATAAGCAAGACTTTGATTAAAAAACAAGTGATGCAAAAAGCAGGCTCCACATAATTTATAGTAATGCATATATATTAAATATTAGAGAAACTGACTAAATGTATACATAGCTACTTATTAGACTCTGTAGTCAAATAAATACCAAAGAAATTAAAGAGTGAAACACAAATACCAAATCCTATTCTGAAAGCTATTAAAATATAAAGTTACAAAGTGAAAATTTGCTACCATTACATTCAAACTGGCAGAGGCAATAGCTAGCTTTTTTCTTTGTTGTAATTTAATCTAAAATCTTGATTGGCCCATAATAAACTCATTTGACAATCACAGCAATTGTTACTTTATACATAATTCAGCATTTACAAGAGGTACCTTTCATCAAGACATGTCCTAGCATTGGTTTAGGCATGAGGAAATTTTAGGATGTAAATGCAAGACACAGCTATAGCATTCCCTTCTAAACAGGAGGAGTCAAGTCTCATTCCTGCAAAAATCTGAGTTCTCTCCATTAGTCTAGATCTGATTCTTCTCATATCTTAGTGGCCAGGGTTGGCCTATACTGCACAGTCCTATGATTCCAACTGCACTTTTATTGATTTATAAATAAAATAGGAATAAAAAAACATTTAGTTGATTAAGTTATAAAACAAAAATGATTAATCACAGAATAAAGGTTTTTAAATAATATCTTTAAAAAGTTTTTTTTAAGTTTGAGTAGCAAAGCTAAGCCCTCCACATCTATCTATCTATCTATCTCTCTCTCTCTCTCTATATATATATATATTTTTTTTTTTTTAACTGAACTGGGGCCTCACCGCATTCAGGAAGCACACCCCAGTTCAGAATCTGGGTCTGTCTGGGCCAAAGCCGGGATTCGATCCTCGGTCCTCAGGGCTTCAAAGCGAGAGCTTAACCCACTGAGCCATCCCAGCTTTCCCTAGAGATATTTTTTTATAACATTTAGAATGTTATGAATGAATCAGCTAAATTGGCAAACTTTGCGTGAATTTGAGCATTTACATAACTGGAATTTTTGTTAAATTTTACTTTCTGTATGGTTTATAATAATTTTATTTATGTTGATAATCAGATTCATTATACCATCATGGATTGACAATGAAACAGCCTTCTTAACATGGTGACAGAGTGCAGGTTTAGTTAAGTGGATAATAATCAGATTTTATTTTATTGGTATGTATACATTTTGTCAAAAAAAAAAAGGTAAGTACATAAATAAAATCAAAACTTAGAAACTGTCAAAAAGGACATTTACATGTTTAACTAAATTCATGAAATGCTGAAGTATCTGATAGCAAATGTCTTCCCACTGCTGAGGCTTGAGGGACGGTGCTAAGGGAGATGCCTGTGTTCCAGAATTTCTAATGATAAAAGGTTGAACTCCAGGTTTCAACTTTGAAAGCCTAATAAACTGATTATTATGTGAAGCCATTTTGATATATTTTAGAAATCAAGGGAAGTGTTTTGTTTTAACAAGCCTTTTTCTCTCTTTGGCGGCAAATGTGTAACTTCCACAGGGAATGCAGTTCCTTCAAATGTAATCTTTGCCCCTAATATTATTTTTCATCTTTATAGTCTAATATTTGAAAGTTGAGTTTCACTTTCAAAATCATAGGGAGAATCCTAATACTACATCAAGTTTTTTAAAAGTCTCTTACGCTTCTGAGGTATTTATATAAAATAAATTTTTATTTAGAATTTAGAATAGCAGGGGCCCAACTACTATTGGTTAATTTAATATGCTTGTGATTTGATATATAAAGAAATACAAATGAGCAATAGTAATAGAATACAATGTAATTTATTATTTTTAGTATTTCCTGATAAATCAATATATATTTGTACATACACATATATATATTCTGAGATATTGTGCAGTCATTTTAAAAACAAGATAGTTAATCTTCTTTCTTCAAATGTGTCTTAAACAATGATATGGCTTATCCAAGGTGCAGCACTGTAGAGAATGTTATCAGATTCTGTAGAGGATGTTATCTGAAATGTTTCTCCTCTTAAAGAGGAGCTTCAGTGACAGAAAAAAAAAAATTTTTTTTTCTTAACTCTTATGGCAGCTATTACAGTTTTCTAACAAAATTGCTAAAGTTACTTTTCAAAGAAGTAGTATGCAAATATTTAAGTTTGGTTTGTTTGTTTTGTTTTTGTAATTTTCATATAATATCCATTGGAAGGAAAGAATACTAACATGTGGACTTGTGCTAATTTTGAGACTATATTGTGTCTCTATTTACCTACTTCCTCTCATATGATGAACAGGAGAAAAATTTTAGAGGGTGAAATAATCTAAAGAAACATTTCTATATTATTTTTGGTGTGTGTGTGCACGTATAGAATTTCATTTTTTCCGAAGTAAAGAAAAAAAAGCAGTGTTTTCTAGATCAAGTCTGTATAGTGCTTTAAGTGCTACAAGTAATTATATCACCTAACATATATATCAAATACTTACCACGTGCCAGGACTGTTCTAACTGGTTTACATGTACTACCTCATTTCAACTTCATAATGACCACTCCATTGAAATATTAGTGAATAATATTTTTCCCTTTTTACATCTGCCCACTTCCCTTTTGTGCTATAAAAGTAAATGTTTTCTGGTTATTCTAAAACTTTCTCCCCAGTGATCTTTGTTTTTGCACATAAAATGTAGAAACTGTGGAATAACCAGGCAGTTGAGTTCTGTGCTTGTCACTCTATCTCTGTTTTTTTCTCTCTCTCTCTCCTCTCTCTTACCTGTGTTTGGTAGAAGAACTAATGCACTTCAGAATGAGTTAACTCTGAGTATGCCCTAGATTATTGGTTTATTCATAGCAAGGAAGCCTCCAAAGACAGATACTGGGTTTCTCTTAATTAAAGCAATAACACAATAATAACTATTAAGGAATAAAAAAGATGTGGCCACATTCATATAAGAAGCTAGTGAAAATATTATATTGATCATTTTAGTTAAGTGAAGTCAATAAATAAAGGGACCAATCCTTCACACAATTAAATGAGTAAAAACATAGTATGACCTTAAAGATACCACTGGAGATCTCATTTAGAAAATTAACTATGAGTGAAATGTCATAGGCTCCACAGATTCAGTATTCAAGAGCCATTTCTTTATGCTAAGCCTGGTTAATTAAGATATAAATAGTGTTTACTGATTGATAATATTAATAATATAGTAGTCATTTTGGTACTATTTTCACTCTAAGAGAGACCTTCAATTCATCTATCCTAGGGTACTAAGTACCATGAAAAATTCAAGAACTATGGAAGAGCTTAGGAGTTTGGCATAGGGGAAGTGGTGAAGGATTTTCAGCACTCAAAACTCACTCAACATTGAGATTTTCTGGGGTGTTGTTTTTGTTGTTGTTGTTGTTTGTTTTCTGTTTCATTTTGTTTTGTTTTGTTTTGTTTTGTTTTTTTCGTGATAGGGCAGGCCCAGTTTTCCAAATGTTTACAATTTTGTTCTAGTCTTTGCTTGTTGGGCCTCATGGATTCTAGCTCACAGTATGTAAGTAATATTCCAACTTTTTGATCTCTTGTCAGTCTTCAACCTCTTATCTCTATTTTTACTTGTAATTTTGGATAACCTGATCAAGATCATTCCATGTTTACATATATAAGGTAGGACCACCAAAAACCTGGAATTTATTTGAAAAATATTTTATATTTATTCTTACATGGTTAAGCTTCAGTCACCTTGAAAGTACAGTCCATTTGATGCAATACACCTATCAAGATGCTTTTTCCACTGCTCAGAACAGTTTTGAGCTCTTCAAATTTGATGTATTCAAAGGCTTCTGCTATTTTTTGTTTTACCTCTTCTACATCAGCAAAATGTTTCCCTGTGAGGACTTTTGTCCTTCAGGGGGAAAAAACGCCACTGGGGCAAGTTCAGGTGAACAGGGAGGGTGGGGCACAGGAGTCATGCCATTTTTGGTGAAAAACTTCTGAACACTCAGTACAGTTTGGGTAAGTACGTTGCCATGCCATGTGTTCTCTGTGGATCACACATCATGAAATGGAAAAATGTATGGAGTTTCCAAAAAAAAATTCACTGAAGCCAAATGCAGCCTATTACTCGTACACCAATTCCAGCTGGTACACTGATGTAAATGGGTTCCTAGAACACTCACCTAGTGGGAGAAGCCTTACTACAACGTGCCTACCTCCCAGAAGATAATTCTGTTTGGGGGAGTATCCTCCCTTGCATATCCTCACTCTATTTTTCAGAACATTTTCTTTCTTTTTTTTTTTCCTTTTTTCTTTTGCTCATTTATCCCTGTGATCTCAGAGAGACAAACTCCTTCTCCTCTCTAAGATGCACTGCTCTACCAGTGGTTTATTGCATTCTCTTCTAATTTTAAGGAGTATTATATTTCTAAGTATTTCCTCTTTAGCATGTTAAGTAAAAATTTTCTCTCATTTTCAATTATTTCTCATATTATTCTAATTGAGGTAAAAAGCACTTTTTTAATGTTATAAAACAGTGGTGGACAACAAGTCGATCACGGTCGACCGGTTGATCGTGAGGCCAATTTTGGTCGATCGTCGATCGCTCGCAATGTCTGGGGTGGAATTTACGAGTGGAAATCAAATTATCAGCCATACTGTGCATTTTTATAACAACTTTTTCATATTTACAAATAGTACAACAACTTATACATTGCAGTTGATAAAAAAATTAAATTGCATTTTAAGTTAGTAAAAATCTATCTTGAAAAAGTATCGGAAAATCGAATTTTTTAGGTACCGCATGTACGGAATGCTGCTATCAAAAGTTGGGTCTGGAAATTTATTTTCTTCATGAGCCTATATCTCAAAAACTTAATAAGTGATTTAAAAAATAAAAA
>PVKE010028088.1:0-21167 GCA_004027555.1 Craseonycteris thonglongyai | reverse complement strand
CCCCTGCAAAATGCACATGCACACAAAGTTGCAGGGCTTAAAGAATCTGAAACCCACCACCTTAAATAAGGTAGCAGAGAAGCCCCTGAACGTTTTACAAAGGAAGGTCATGTTCACACGGAGATTTGAGTTCTGGCTCTTTCACTCCTGGGTATATATGGCTGTAGTGTCACCTCTGGGGCCAGCTTCACATCCCCACAGCCCACCTCAGATTCAGCAGCCATGGGGGTGGACAGTTCTGTGCAAATCCTGACATGTCCCCACAAAGGCAGTCACACCCTCCATGACCTCCACACAGGCTCAGTCCCAGGGCAGCCCCTATCCTAGAGACCTAGGGACCCAGGGGACAGTGTGTCAGTGCATAAGTGCCTCAGCCCCTTTTTCTGGGCCACCATTCCTCCAGTCACTTTCTGTCTTCTAGAAAATTTCAAAATTTTTTATAAGCTGATAGACCTCATCCCATTCTCTTTTTATACTATTTTTTTTCATCTTTAATGTAGCTGTCAAGAGGAAAAAGGGAAGTGCTTATACTCAGTTGACAATTACTAGTAAGACATCTTAAGTTTTTTTGTATGGCTTAGAGTAAAATGTTTAAATATACATTTTAAAACAAGTTTTAAGTTACTGGATTTATTGTGGTAATCACTTTTAAGATATATGAATGTTGAATCAATATGTTGTACACCTGAAACTATAACTAAAAAATAAAATAAAACATTTTCAAATTTAAAACAAATGTCAAATTGGGGTTAACCATGGAGAGAAATTAGAAGCAGAGTGGCTAAAATCCCTAAAGCTGAGACTAAAGATTAAAGAATTTTAAAATCACTTTTAATTGATCAAGTATAATGCCTTGTTCCCAGCATTCCATTAAAACATTCTCTACAAAAATCAAAATATTCAGAGCATGTGCTATGATCCTAGTTTATCTAAAGAAAGAAAGAAAAGAAAAGAAAAAAAGAAAAAAGAAAACAAATGCCAAGTCCTAATTTTGAAAAAAATGTATATTCTTCCTGGTTCCAGGTTTGAAAATGGTTAAACATTCTACAGGAGTAGACTAAAGACTTCCAAGTTAACTCGCGAATTTGTTTTTTAAACAGTCAATTCATTGACTAGAAAATTAGAAAAAAAAATCAGTGCATGGCTATGACCTTGACTGTTTTGTCAACCTATGGTTGTGACATTGTGTAAACGGAGCCAGAGTTTCAAAATCTACCGGCTTATGGTACTTAAATACAGGAATATAGGATAAATAGGCCAGAGGGTGGGGGGTGGGGGGGGGGAGGGGATTGAAATTAGGAGAATGTGCCAAATCAAATAAAATTATTGAGAAGAACTCAAGTAGTCTTTTTATTGCTTCTTGGCTCTGTGATACAGGAAACCCATTTTTTGTGGTATCTGAGCAAGATCTCCAGAGAACATCTATCTTGGCCAGGAATCTCTTGGGAGAGGGGTAAAAAGAGGCTAAGGAGGGGCAAAACGGAAAACACAAATGGAAACTCTTAAGAAATTTTTAAATTTAAATTTTCTTAAAAGCATTGTCAGGCCTTATTTTGTTATTGTTGTTCTCTTTTGTTTTGCTTTGTCCTGTTTTACGAGAATTTCTCATAGACATTTGTAGAATGAGCTTGTAAAAAGAACTCCCGTGCTAGAGAGAGAAGGCTGCGTAAACATCTAATCAGTTTGTGGTGAGATCTCAGTGTCTTCTTCTAGGGCTTTCGAGCACATTGGAATCAGCGGAGCAGTGTTATGGAAGGTGGATGCTTGGGTCTCCTGCTAGAGATTCTGATTTCGTCTCAGGTGTGACCCGGACATCAAGATTTTGAAGACCTTCCCAAATGATTCTAAAATGCCGCCAAGGTTAAGAAACCACTGTTTTTAGTCACTACCTCTTATGTATAGGTGCATACAAGTCACCTGAGGCTCTAGTTAAAGTGCAGGTTTAAATTCAGTGGGTTTGTGTGGGGCCCATGAGCCTCCAGCCACACCCTCCAAGCTAACAAGCTCCCAGGAGGGGTGGGGGAGGGAGGAAAGGAGGTGCCGGGGAAGGAGAAAGTAAGGGAGGTGGGAAGGAGGAAGGGCGGGAGGAATGCCGATGCTGTTGATCTAAGGACCTCACTGAGAAACAATGGGCTAGAGACCTTGGAGGTTCTTTTGAGCTATTAATGCTCATTCTACCGAGTTGCTGGATTTCATCTTAAATATCACTCTAGTAAGACTCAAACAATGCTGGGTGCTGTGGTAGGAATAGTAGATGGATTATTATGCAGCCATGAAAAGTTATGCTCATGAAGATTATGTACTAATAATGGAGGAATGTTTATGTCATGGTGGAAAATAAATAAAACAGTGGCATATAAAATTTTACATAATCACAAGTATAAAAATGCATAGAAAAAACTGGGAAGAATTGTCAAATGTTAATAGTGATCTAGATGCTGATAGTTCTCTTAGATTAATTTTTTCTGATTTTTGAGTATTCAACAATGAACACCAATTACTTTCATAATGAACAAAATTGTTTTAAAAGAAATATCTAAATATCTGCAAATTGAAATAATGAAGTGTATTAAACAGTTTCATATATCTAACTTTATGTTTACATCTGCCTTTTTAATATTTTTTCAGCTTTATTGATATATAATTGACATATAACATTGTATAAGTTTAAGTTGTACAATGTGATGATTTGATATATGTATTTTTGTGAAATGATTACCATAATAAAGTTAGTTAACATCTTCACCTTTTCACAGAATTATCTTTTGTGTGTATATGGTAAGAACATTTAAGATCTACTCTCTTAGCAACTTTCAGTTATATATGTATAGTATTGTTAACTGTAGTCACCATCACCATATTGAATATTAAATCCCCAAATTTATTTATCTTATAACTAGAAATTGTACCTTTTGACTAACATCTTCTCGTTTCTCTCAGTTACTGGGTGAACACCATTCTACTCTCTGTTTCTACCAGTTTGGCATTTTTAGATTCTGTATGTAACTAAGATCATACAGTATTTGTCTTTCTCTGACTTATTTTACTTAGCATAATGCCCTCACATTCCATTCAGATTGTTGCAAATGGCAGAATTTCCTTTTTATGGCTGAATAATATTTCATTGTATATATCACATTTTCTTTATCCATTCCTCTATTGATGGACATTTAGGTTTTTTCCATAATATTTTATATTAATAAGTACAGCTAGTGTGAATCTCTTCATTTAACAGATAAGAAATTCTAGAAGAGACAAAGTGGAGGCTAAAACTAAACTCCTTGTTGTAATGTGGTTCTTTCCACTAAAACGTTCTATCTCTTTGTTCAAAATGTCATTTCTATGTCAGTTGAATAACTCAGGGAATATCCCAAATTGTAAGCAGTGATGTGAGACATGGGAAAAGTCAAGTACAATGAGACCTGAATTTTTGTCTAATCTTGCCAGGTAATTCGGTATATGACCTGGGGCACATTTCTTAAATTTTACTGAGGCCTTGTTTTTCTTTCATAAAATGGGTATTAATAGAAATGCCTACTTCATAGGTTGTCATGAAGATGACATAAGAAAGCACTTACTGGGAAGCTGGGATGGCCCAGCGGGTTAAGCCCTTGCTTTGCAGCGCCAGAGCCCGAGGATTGAATCCCGGGCCTGGCCCATGTGGATCCACATGCTGAACTGGGGTGTGTCCCCAGTTCAGTTCTTGCCAGGGCCTATGCGGGAGGCTCCCAGCCCAGTTCCTGCCCTGCGCAGCCCCGCACCCACCTCTAGAGTGAAACTATATGGGAAACTAATGCTGTCAACTATGAAGACTGCTCTGGGCCCTCCCCTTCTCTCTGTCTCTCTGTCAAAAAACAATAAAAATAAATCTTTTTTTTTTAAAAAAGCACTTACTCAATAAGTGATGACTATTGTAACCTCTGAAGGTCTTGATTGCTCACCAAGGAATGAAAGCATAGTCTAGAGGATTTCTAAGAATCCTTTAAACTCTTAAGTTATGAGGTTGGAGAACTTTTGCAAGAGATATAGAAATGAGGTTATTTGGAAATTCTCTGGATATCAAGTAAGTTCCTACAGTTCTTAGCTCTGTACCAGGCAGCAAGGATAAAAAGTGATAACTCAGAGGAGCTCACAAATAATTTAGTACAGTATGAGATGTGACATAATGGAGATATATACAAAGTGCTGTGAAAGTACAAAAGTGGGTGGAGTAGAGGTGGTGATAACGTGGGTCTTGAGAGGCAAGGGGAGTAAAAGGCATTCAGGCAGAGGGCAGCACATGTACAATGACATGAGGCATCAAAGAAAACTGTTAAGTCTGATGTGATTGCAAGGGGGGTATAGTGGAGATGAACCTGATTGAGACCATTTAGGGAAGAACTTTTGGGCTATAATGAGGACTTTATAGTAGAATCTTTGAAATGGGGAGTGCTATAATTAGATTTGGATTTTAAAATTAACTCTAGCAGTAGTGAAGGAGATGATATAGAGGAAGGGAGGTGAGATGAGAGGTTATGACAATAATTCAAGCAGTAGCAACAGAGACACACAAAAGGGCGTATTAGAAAGGTGGATAGGCCTTAATGACTGTTTGCATGTGCTGGCATGGGCAGGGAATGAGGGGAGGAGGACTTCACCAATGCCTGTGACCCAGATAGAACCTGTAGGAGGAGCAGGGTTGGTGTGAGAAGTGCTAATACATTTGGTGTTTAAATGGAGTATCCAAGAAGACTTCAGATTTGTGGACTGCTAAGACTGGAAGAAGAGACATTACAGAATCTGTGTGCCAGTGGTAAAGTGATGGGTCAGTCATCCTTTGTCTCTGAAAACACCAGCAGTATTAGGGGTTGCCATGGCAGCAGGTCTCTGAATGTGGGCCAAGGGGACAGCCTTTGCCTGCATCCGGGCCCCCCGGTGCTAGGCTCTACCCAAGGCCCACAGAGATGGAAGTTGCAGGATGAGAAAGAATCATTTACTTCTCAACAGGCCCCTTGGTTGTAAGAAGAAGAGCCCTTTGAAAAACTGGTGAAAGCTATGGACACACTTCCCTCCAATTGAAATATCTGAGCTCCACCGTAGTTTTAGTTTTCCTAGTAGCCATATGTAAAGAAGAAAAAAACAGTGGTGTGATTCATTTTAACCATTTATTTTATTTACTACATGCAAAATATTATAATTTCAATATTAATATAATTATCAATGAGATTTTAAAATTCTGTGTTAATACTCTAAGTCTCTAAAATCCAGTGGGAATTTTATTCCGACAGCACACCTCATCTGACGCTATAGTATATCAAGTGCTCAACAGCCACATGCAGTAGTGGCTACTGATTGGACCTTGTAGCCATAGATACTTCCCACTCCCCTGCCCTGAAAAATATAAACACAACATTTCCTGAGGATTTCTGGGGATTCACACAGCTCCTGAAGCATTTTTACACTTGGTTAAGAACACATGTATTTAGGGTCTTTGGGTTTTTGGAGGTGGGCTCTGAAAATAAATGGTTTTCTTTAGTACTGTGAGGTTTAATTTTAAATATTCTAGTCAGATGGGATATAAAGTAATGCACACTGCACAATGACAGGAATTTATTTTCGCAAATAAAAGAAAAGAATTAAACCTTTTTGTTTTGCAGTTCTGCAGTGGACTAAGAGATGGATTTTTATATTCTCATAGGTTTCGCTGTCGGTTGCAGACTTGGGTTTATTAACTCTATGGATATTGTTTCTAGGCCAGACAGCAACAAAGAATTATATGCAATATTTTCCAGGTGGATAATTTTAAACATGGTTTTTAATTTAGCTAAGTTTTAAAATTGGTTTTGGTGGTTATAGACACAGTTCAGAGAAATGGTCTGAGGCACTATTTTCTTCTCAAACTCCTGTGTGTTGTTGCTTATAAAGGATACTTCCTTCTGAATCTCAGGCAGGATTATTTTTAGAGGCAGCATTATGTTGTATTTGAAAGAATGCTCCTTCCTATAATTGGCTGTTGGGATGATTTGGTTGTGGTCTTACATAATTACAGACCTGTGCCAATGGTCTGAGAGCCATCCTCATATTTTCAAGGCCTCTAAATCAAGGGTATTTGGTTAATTGTTCACAGGTGTTTTCTTGTGTTTATGAGTACACGCAGTCTATGAATTTTACAAAACTTGGCAGAAGGAAGGACCATATGGCTGAGGAGTTTCTTAGACCTATCAGCTAATTAATCAGACAGGGTAGGGATATGGCTACTCTGTTGAGGGAGCTAAGCATTTGGAGTATGACTGAGGAGTAACCTATACTTTTAAAGGAGAGTTTAAGAAGAAAACAGAGAAAAAGATTAGTCAGCTGCTGCTGCTGTATTCCGGCTGTTTTGCAGAGCTAGTTAGCTCTGCCCCTGCAAATGATGCTATATTCTAAAGGAAGACAGACTACATAGGGCTATGAATGCTAATTTCTAAAACTATATATAAAGTAAAAGCCACATCATTGATTTTTGTTTCTCCCAATTTCTCATGACCATTGTAGTTGGGGCAGTGGCCTTGGAAAGTAGAAATGCTGATGTGAAGATTCATATTTTAGAATTGTCTAAAAATTCATTCTAAACGAGTTAATATGACATTATCCTGTGGAATAATAAGAAATCCAAAAGAATGTCCCAACAATTTCCCCAGGTAATTTCCATGGCAGTTATTCATGGGAACAAAAGCACAGGGCTTGGTTAACTAAAAGTCACCTATAGCCAGTTGGGCCTTATCATCCTGCCCAAGAAGCTGGGTAAAAATTGCTTTGCAATTCAGTTCAGCAGTCACAGGGGAATGCCTACAAAAGGCCAAGTGCTGATGTTAACAAAAATGAAAAGGACATGGTTCCTGCCCTCAAGGAGTTTAGATTTGAAGGAAGAGAGGAGAAAAGCAAATAGAGAAGTCAATTGAATGTACTAAATGCTGTAGATGAGTCTTGGTCCAACTGGTGAATCTGGGAACCTTTCATGGAGGGTGTAACCATTGAGCCCAGCAGTGAAAGATTAAGAGTTCATGAAGCTAAGAAAGCTTGGTATTCAGGGAAGATATTTGCAGAATCCAAAGAACTAAGTAGAGAATAGGTGGGTGTGAGGCTGGAGACATGGGGACATCTTTTCAAAGATGGGAGAGCCTTAATCTTGCTTATGATCTGAAGGGGGAAATCCAGTAGAGAAGAAGAGTAGAGATGCTGGCAGATCTTGGAAGATCTTGGAAGACGTGGGTATATAGACATAGTCTGATGTGTTGTCCTGAAAGAGAGGAACGCCTTGACCCCTGAGACTGGAGGGAAGGACAGCAGGGTGAGGGCGCATGTAGAAAAGCTTGTGAGCACGTAAGAATTTGAGATGTTTGTGCTTTACCACCTCACATGTTCTAATGACCTGAGACATGAATTTACGTATCTGCTTAAAAGCAATGGTTCTGATCCTGGGCTGTACCCTGGAATTATCTGGGGAGCTTTAAAAAACACTGATGCTTAGATCCACTGCGTGAGAATCTCATATAATTGGTCTGGGGTGTGGCCTAGGCACTAGGATTTTCAAAAGGTCCTGGGGTGATGTTAATAGGTTGCCAAGGTTGAGAATTATTGGCTTAGACTAATATAAAGGGGCTGATGGAAGTAGTGAAGAGGTTTGGAACAAGTGCTGGGGGGTGGGGGGATGGAAAAGAGAGCTGAGGGAAAGCAAAATAATTGTGAGGTAATCTTAAAGACCAGGTGAGTCTTACTCTCATAAATTTATGAACGCTCCAGTCTGAAAGGGTTGCTTTTATCTCGTCAGTAACATTGTTATATCAGCAAAGGCTGGTTGTGGGATGGTCCTGAAGTGGGGTTCACACAGGTATGAGGGAACTGAGGCATGAGGTCATGGCCATGCAGTCTAGGCCGGGTTTGGAAGAAAGAGGGGCAGGAAGCAGCCCAGCCCAATTGCATCACAATCCTAGATTTCTACTAGTGGAAGTTCCGATCAACAGGAATATGGACCAAAAATCAAACAAGTAAACAAACCACTGGGAAAAACCAGGGGACCAGACACCTCAGCACATGAATAACTAATTGCTGAATAAGAGGTGACTGTACCTGCGTACTATAAATATGAGCAACATTACATGTCAAGAACTCATTTCATGCCCATCCCTTTCTGAAAATCACCTTTCATGCCCATGAAATAAGAAGGCAGGACATGGTTTATGATGGCGATGGCATTCCATTTGTTAAATCATAGGAGTACTGTGTGCTAGCCCCTTTATTTTCTATGGGGATGGGCAGCTTCCTAAGGTAGTGACCTATTATTGAACCTTTTTGCATGTACACAGTGAGTCATTGTTCTGGCAGGATTCCCTGCTCTCCACACACATTTTTACCTGCCTTTGGAATGTGGGAACACTGACCTTGTATATGATAGCCTAGCAGAAAAGTGGCTCTGTCAGAGGTTTTACTACTGAACAGCAAGTGGGGAAGTGGGGAATAGGAAAAGGGAGGGGAAGAGAGAAGACAGGGAGAGCAGTGGCAAGGAATATATAGAGAAAAAGAGAACCATGACCTAAGGAAATAAAAATCATTCTTCCATGGGCGGTCTTCCTCAATATGGGAAATCTGATTGAGTAAAACTCAATATAGTAGAACAGTATGCCAGTGAGAAAACCAACAGGAATAAATGTTATGTAAAAAAGCATTTAATATAGGGGAAGCTGGGATGGCTCAGTGGGTTAAGCGCTCACTTTGCAGCGCCAAGGACCGGGGATCGAATCCCGGCCCCGTGCGGAACCATATGCTGAACTGGGAGCTCCCCCAGTTCAGTTCTCTCTCTGTCTCTGTATCTCTCTCTCTCTCTCTCTCTCTCTCTCTCTGTCAAAAATAAATAAATAAAAAAAATGTATTTTTTTTAAAAAGCATTTAATATAACGTGTGTGTATGTTTGAGACTATGGGCAAGTTACTTAACCTCCGTGTTCTTAGAAAAAGGAAGGTATGATAATATTACCTACCTCACATGGTTGTTATAGGGATTAAATGAGTTAATACAATTGAAACACTCCTGGCACAGCCTAAAAGAGCAATAAATGGTAATCATTGTTATTGTTATTTTTATGGAATTATTTTTATAGATATTGGGTAGCTCTGAACTTGAGGACCATAAACTAACTTTTCTAACTAATTTTTCATCTTTAAACTTGTTTTACTGTTTGTAAAAGGGGCATAAAATTATTTGGTCTATTGGTACACAAATTTAAGTGATTCAGAATACTCATGCACTTTAAGGATTCCAGTATAGTTCAACAGGTTGAGTGTTTGCCTTGCCAACTGCAAGGTTGAAAGATCAAATCCTGGACCCAGACTGTGCAAACCTATATGCTGAACTATGGCATAACTGGTAACTGCTGAGATGGTGGCGAAGGTTCTCATCTCTCATGAGAGAGGCCCCCAGTTCAGTTTCCACCCCGCTCAGCCCCACATTTACTGGTGTGGAGTGAAACTATGTCACAACTAATGATGTACAATTACAGAGACTACTCTGGGCCCTCCCCCACTTCTCTCTCTCACCTTCTTTCAAACAATAAAAAATAAATCTTTAGAAAAGAAAAAAAGAATATGCATGCTCTTTAAACTGAAATTAAACATGACATGTACAACTGATGATCTGATTATTCGCAAGTATTTATTGAATATGTATTAAATGCCTGCACTGAGCCAGGATATACATGGTGTCTGCACTCATAGAGCTTATATTTTGCAGAAGTTAGAAATTATATAATACATTAATAATAGTTTGTTATAATAAATATAAAAATACACAAGTATGGTGAGCATTTTGAAAGAGAGGAGCCAGTCGTTTGTTATGTTTGAGAATAACGATGGCAACTACATTAATCTGGGTATAAAACTTTTCTAATAATTGAGATTTAGACCTGCATGAAGATGAAAGAAAATAGTGTCTGGTGAAGGAAGTGGGTAGAGGAGAGAAGAGGGAAATCTCCCAGATTATTTTACCAAAAAGAAGAAGGCAGCTGGAGTTTAAGGAGTTAAGAAAAAAGTGGCAAGCAATCTAGACCACGGTCAAGGAATTTGGAACAATAGCACAACTCACTCATATTCACTTCTTTAAAAGGCCATTCTGGTTGCTTTGAACAGATTGGAGAGAAGCAAGTGTGGGAGAGAGACCAGGTGAGAGGCTGTTGATGAGTGGGCTAGCAAAAAGTGATGGTGGCGTGGGAAGACTGGGACAAATGGAGAAGGGAAGCAAAATAGGCAGAGTTGAAATATATTGTGGAAGTAAAATTGACAGGACTTGGTGATGGGTTTGAATGTGCAGGGTGAGGACTGAGAGTTGTCAAGAAAGACTCCCAAGCTTCTAGCCTGACATGTTGGGAAGATAGTGTAGCCACTGATGGCAATGAGGAAGTCTGTAGGAAGAACAGGTTTGGTGGGGAAGATGCTTATTTGTCATTTGTTTTCCAAATAATTTAATTGAAATGCAAATTATTTTAATCTATTGCAATAAGTAAATAATTATTATAATACAATTATAAATGTATATTTTATGAAGAACTGACAAAGTTTCATCTGATGCAGATATATATTTATATAATTAAGGAAGTCCTTCGACTATGATTATAGAATTTTAAATAATTGGTTGTGAGGTAAAACATATAATCAATCATCTAGTGGTTTGGTAACCCCTTGACTATGTTTTTGGGGTCACTTAAACTTAACCATAAAGATGACAGCTCTGTGCACAAGGCAGAAATTTCTCATGACAGTCCTTTCTGGTCTTGATTCTGTGAAATGAAGAGTCCTCTTGTATTTATAGTAAAACACAAATATTTATAGTATGTATATGATGGCTGAGCAATGAGGAGTGCTTATTTTTAATAAATGCATAGGAGGCTAGAGCTCAGCTGATGACCAACTGCTTTAGTAGCCCTTCCACAAGCATTTACTATGGGTGACTTTACTGAATAGCACAGCTGGACTTTGGGGTATGAAGGAGGAGGAGAGAAAAAGGAGAAGAGCAAGGAGGACAAGAAATTCAAAGAAGAGGGAGAGGATAAAGTAGAGAGAAAGGAAGGAAACAATAACAGAGGGAGAAAGGAAAGGAAAGGAAAAGAATCCTGACTTTCACTTCTGGTAAAACTAAGGCCAACACATAAAGAAAAAAAGTGCCACTTGGAAGAGTTGTTATAAATACGACAAGAAATATTTCCTCCCAAATACCCTGTGAGACAATCCTCCCTACCATCACCACCCCGCAGAATCTTCCCTAAATACTCTTAAAGTGTCAAGTACAAATGGGGGATCAGAGAATGTCACAGACTCAGAGCATGCAGGTTTATAATAGCTAATGGACAGTTTATGACTGGAACCTAGATCAGTCCAGATGTTTGGGGCGCTTTGTACTTTCCAACAGCTGGTCCACTGCACCTACCAAAATTATGTCAGCTACTTTGTATACATACTTTTGGGGATATCTGAAATATCTCAACAGTTGGAATCCATGTATTTCCTTTAGGAATATACCACTATTCCATGAAAAAAAGTTAGAGGGTAAAAAGAAAAATGAACTTGAGAAAAAAAGACAAGGCCTTTGCTTATGACCACTTTATTCAAGTTGTCCCGAAGAAAAACAGGGATTTTCCCTGTAGTTAAGAGTATCAACCAAACCTTTTCCATTTGCAGAGGTGACCAGTAAATAGCTAGCTGTGTGATGGGCAAGTTAATTTACTTTCATGAGCCCCAGGTCCCTTAAAATGAAGTGACTGAACTAAATGGTCTCTATGAGACTTCTTCCAGATCTGTCACATGACTTGGGCTTGTCTCTCTGGGAATGCTGTATTCAGACCCCATGGAAACTGGCTTGACTTGCTCTGTGGAGGTCATCCAAACCTGATTTCCACACAACTTGTTCTGTAAATTCTACTTTTAAGTTGGCCTGGGAACATCTCCTCTAAAATTTACAACTAGATGAAATAAACTTAACAAGGGCAGCTAATTAGCACAAATAGGGTTGCCAGCAATAATTTATGAAAGGAAATCTGTAAGGATAAAGGGAGATGATTCTCCCCAGACATAACAAAAGTTCCACTGATCTGGCGCAGGTTGGGGACTGGTTGCCAGGACATAGGCCAGAAAGGTGATTAGTAGGTCTTTTTCTCTGAGAAAGGTATGGCTCCAAAGTGGAACTGGATAAATGAGCCCCTGTGTCCTTCTGTTTAGGAGGAAGTTAGACCACACCACTCAGGCATTTGACTGGATCCATTAAAGCAGGACTCCTGGAACCAGCAGCTGAGCAGCAGCATCTCTTCCCTCCCAGGGATGTCACCCTTCTGGGAAGTTTTGTCTATTCTCTGGCAGATTTCTCTTGCTGAGCAGGACTGGCAGTGCACAGACCCAGGCCACTTCCTCTCCCAAAGGCCTCAGTGATTTCCAAGGGCTCCCACTGAACATGAGTGACCACAGGTGCTGCGGGCCAAGGTCCTCAAACCATCTTCCAGACATATTGTTGGTTGTAAGCTAATACCAGCCTTAGAGAGCTGGCCAGTGCACCCACACTAGTTCTCAAGTTCTGACTTTCCCAGGGGCAGCTTCCCAAGTAGGAAGTAGTAAATTCTGGGAGAAGCTGACTTGCTAGAGTTTGCTGATGGAATCAACTTTGTTTGCTGCAATGGGGCTTTCACATCACCACATTCCAGGGCTGAAGTATAATTACTTTAAACACAGAGTGGCATTCAACCACGCCACTGTTTATGTGCCCAAATCAGCACTCAAAGGAAACTGCCTTTCAAACCTTAACATTTTGATGTTGCCCCGACATTGCATGTGACTTTGGCAGGGAAAATAAGCCTGGTTATTTGTGCTTGACGTATGACTCAAAGGCTCTGAAGTGGTGTGGTGGATCTGGAAGTCTGCCCACCATGGAGCTGTCTTGTCCTCACTGTTCCAGCCGTGCAAACCAGCTTTATGTCAGGGAGGAGCTTTTCTGCCTCCCTTTCCTGCGTGTCATTCTGTACTAGTGATGAAGCGATGCAGTGTGACCCACTAAGACCAACCTATCACCCAATAACCCTGCCTTGGTTCCATAGCACCTGCAGATGCAGTGTTTCACCCAACGGACAGGCACCCAGGTGATCATTTAAACTTGCCCTGAATGCCCTGCTGCTCCACCCTGGAGGTTAAGAGGATGGGTGTGTCTTCATGAAAGCATAACAGAGAATACTAAATCAACTGGATTACTTACAGATCTCTAGATAAAAGAAGCCTTACACACCAAAACGATGACTTCTCAGAAGACAGAGAAACACACAACAGGAACCTTCCTTGCAATCCACCCTCAGTAGGTCAGTGTGATTACCTCCGACTTTAAGAGAGGGAAACAGAGATTCTGCCAAGTCCAGCAGAGGAAGCAAGGCAATGAAGGTGCTAAAGTTAGTTCTGAAAGTCTCCCACCTGGGCCCGGCTTGTGTGGTCACAGAGGCGAGCGACAAAACTAGGGTGACCATATAACTTATCATACAAAACAGGACTGCTTTTTTTCCCCTTAGGATAAAAAGGGAATTATTAAAATTAAACAAGAAAAACAGGTATAACCTGGAACTTTCTGGCAAACGAGGTAGTATATCCAAGTCCTCTCCTGCAGCCTTTCTCGTGCCGCATCTGGGTAGACCACGAAGCCAGTGAAGCACAAACTTCACATCTCTCCTGAGTGCTGGGAATGGCCGGGACTTATAGGACACTAGGTGTGGAGCGAAAGCCAGATTGCGAACAGAAAGCATTTCTATGTACAATCCCCTGAAGATATTTTAGGAAAAGTTCCAAATCTCCATGGCTTTGGTTACCTGTTTCATTTTTGTACTTGATTTTGCATACATAATTTTGGGGTTTGTTTGTTTGTTTTGGTTTTTTGTTTTTGTTCTGTTTTGATTTTTAGGAGCATCTCTTTCCCCTAACTTCCACCCACATTGTATAAAATTCAGATTCTATGCTAAAGGCACTTGCTTAGGTGGAATGTCTGGGGAGAGAAGTAGGGATAAACATTATCCCAACAGCGTGCAAATCAGGCTATTTTTTACCCTGACCACAGTTATACCAATGAAATCAGGATAAAATGATCACTAGAGCAGAACTAGAGAAGAAAGTCAATCTCCCAGCTGGAGCTGGGGTCGTAGGGGAAAGAGAGGGGCAGCAGTAGCCCTGACTCCTAGTCCTTAGTATTAGGAAGAAAAGTAGCAGAAAATGGTTCATTGTGCATTTGCGAACTTCAGGTTCTTTTATAGTTTGAACTGGTAGAGTTATATCCTGCCCTACAGCTTGGCTCTGGGTCCATCCCTGAGTCAGCTTCTGCTGCTACCCAACCCCCAGCTCACACACACTGCTCAGGTTCCAGGGTATTTGCTCCTCATCACGGTGCCCTGAAGATGCATCCAAACCAAGCTTTGGGAGTCCTTCAACCTCATTCTTTCTCCGCACTGACTCATTTTGTGGCTTTGTCATATGATCCTCGGTTTTCTTGGCTGTACAATAAAAATAAATAATACCTTCTCCTCAAAAATTTTAAATCAGCTGACCTCTCTCTACACACAGATGAAGCAACACTTTAGGTATATGGAATGTGAGGAGAAAATAGGTGATTGTTAAAACAAAACAACACAAAAATGATGCCGGTGGAATTCCTGATTACACTTTAGTAAGTGAAATGAGATGCTTTTGCTTTATCACCAGCTGGATACATCGCAGAATCTCTGCATCAGGGAGTTGCATACACATTTTGCACCAGGCTGCCATCATGCTTCCTGACTGCCTATCAAGAACATGTCCTTTTAAATGGGCTTCTGACTTTCACACACTCAAGTTCTTCTGATTGTGAAAACTAGAGCCCTGGCTATCATTCTGCAAATCGCTCTGCCCTCTTTCAGCTCTGTTTGCTTTCATATTTCTGCAAAGCTCACACATTTCCTCACGCTTCTGGACTTGCTGCTTCTCTGATTAGAATGCCTCTTTATATCTTCTCCACCCTGGCTACTCCCTGGCAGCCTTCAAAGTTTTCCCAGCTTTCCATTTCCCTGAAGACTTCCTGACGACATCATAGTGCTCTACGCTGCTCTATCACGTTTTATCAACGTGTCTGTCTCCCTCCGTGGACAACAAGCAAGCTGAGCATAAAGACTGTTTACTATGGTTGTAGTAGATATTCAGTAAATTCTGAGTAAGTGCACACATGAATGAAAACAAGAAGGCATTGTCGAGCAGTTATAAGGCAAGAACTGTGGCTTTAGTGGTTCTGAAAATAGATTAAAATAATTTCCTGTGAACATTATTCTGGTGTTTGCCAACTTAGAAACTGTAAACCTCGTTGGAGACACCATATGGGCAATACTATTCACACATTCAGATAAGAGAAATTTCAGGGCCTGGGAGACCTTGAGTGATACACAAAAGGATAAATTGGATTCTCCAATGTCTGAACCTTCTCCCTCAGCCTCTTTCTTTCCTGGCTTTTAATATTGCTGCCTTCCTGAATAGGACAAGCATGTCTGGTTTGGTTATGCCATGCAGAATATGAAGGCTGTCCAGAAAAACTCCAGCTACTGTCAATCTAACAAGAACCATTACATGGCTGGATACTTTCTGGACAGCCCTTATTTTTCCCCTTGATTTGGGGGGTCTCTGCAAGCATCGCCTTTTGCAACATCAGTCCAACCCTAGGAGCGCAAAGGAATGGTTTTCACTTGGCTTCTAAACTGTAGCATTGAGATAGCTAAATCTTTTATGCTCATTAAGTTAGTACAATTAATTTTTTAAGTCCAAATTAGAGCTAAGGGAACATGAAAAAATTTGGAAAGCTAACTTAGCCTTCTAAAAATTCACTGAAATAATTGCTAGGAATAGGAGTCAGGACTATTGCAGCCCCTTTTCTTTTACCCCAGTCTTGCCCAAATTAAAAACTTTGTAATTAAACACACTGGAGACATTTCAAGTTGTCCAGGTAGCATGAAAATTGTAATAATCCTTTTAAAATTACACTGCATCTAGTAACTATGCTTGAAAATTATAAAGACAGTGAACTCTCCCCGGTTATACTAAAAGATGCCAATACTGTCATAACTTTAACACAATGTCATTTACTGGCCACCCTGTCTCCAGCATAATATGAGCTCGAAGGAAGTGAAGTGGCACCTTGGGGGCACTTTCATGACCTTAGTCTGTATTTTGAACATTTGTATCCTCCAACAATTTGTATATTTAGAATGGGACGAATTTGTGTGTGTGTGTGTTTGGTGTGGGGGTGGTTATATATTTTTTCCATGTAGCAGAAATTAATTCAGAAGAGCTTCAATCATTTCTACTGTTGTATTTTCAGAGAATAAATGACTGAAACTGAAAAGAGAACCCAGAAATTCTGACTTTTAAGCCTATATCTGGGGTCACCCCCTGTTTTTTTCTTAATGAAAAAAAAAAAGAAAGACATATTTCTACCCATGCCAGGAAGCAGTACCTGGATAACTATTCTCTGGTCCCTGACTGGAATGTAATTTCTTTAATAACACGATGAGCTGCCATAGGATAAATCACTAAAGCATTAACATCATTTTGCATCCTAGAACAAACCCCACCACACCCACCAGGTGAGTGTCCTCACTGTTCTTCGATGCATGCTCTTTCCTAGTTCCATGTCTTTCTCTTTCTCTCTTTCTCTCCTTCTCTCTTTCTCTCCTTCTCTCTTTCTCTCTTTCTCTCTTTCTCTCTTTCTCTCTTTCTCTCTTTCTTTCTTTCTTTCCCTGAATTGGGGGCCTCACTGTATTCGGGGAGCACACCCCAGTTCAGCATGTGGGTCCACCTGGGCTGGAGCTGGGATTTGATCCTCGGTCCTCGGGGCCTCAAAGCCAGCACTTAACCTGCTGAGCCATCCCGGCTTTCCCGTTCTATGTCTTTGTAGAATGCTCCCCCTCTCTCCTCTGCTCGTGCAAGCTGTGCCTAATATCACGTCCACCCAGGACTCCCTTCATTTGAGGAGGCTTCCCCCATTCCTGTCAGTTCATAATGTGTCCTTCTCTGAATTTCCCTAGCACTTACTGTCAGAATCATTCTCCTTAGAACCTAATTCTATCCTCTTTTTCTCTTTCCTGAATGATGAGCTCCTGAAGAACAAGATCTGTGTCTTATTTTGAGGAGTTGTGTGTGATGTCCTATGTTCATGTTTGTTATTAAATAGGCAACTGATAAATGTTTGACTGGCCCCAAAAATATCATTTAATTCTTGGTGGTACTCCAAAGTTGGATGAAGAGCAAGATTTGAATCAAACAGAATTTTCCAGTCTCCCTTGGCTCCATTTTTGTATTTTGTTTTCTGGTAAATAACAATAAGAAGACCTAACTGTCCAAGAATTAGAAATAATGAATGTGAAATATCAGGTATGGTGCTTTCTCTATAGTAAGCTCTCAATAAATGGACATTGTTATTGATTATGTACCAAGATCTAGAAAATGGTTATTCTATTTTATATTAGGTTGTCAAACAGATTAAAGTGTTTTTAGATTTCTCTTATTGAGAGAAAATAAAACTATTGGGTACCATTAGAACTTGTGATCAGAGAACTCTGGAGGGAAAATGGAAACGGCTGCCATGTGTGACAGGCTTGTCTCTGTGACTTTTTCTTTACTTATCATCAGGGTCAGGCCTGGGTTTTCTGCACAGTGACTATAGCAGCAGCCTCATCTTTACAATGAAAGGTTTTCAAGCATTTTCCTCTGCAAATCATTCATTCCGTTCTCAGGATTTGTCAGTCTTCTCTACTATTCTGGCCTTATTTCTGATTAAGAAGCTAAATGATTCTGAAACATACCAGAGAGATATTTTAAAGTAATTTGATATATAACGATTTGCCTTTGAACCAGATGATTAATTTAGTTTTAGTTACTTAAACTATATGCATTATGCCCACCATGGGATAATGTTCTTGATTCATAACCTCCTCTGTGTTTTCCTCAGTGGAACTAATGTCAAAATCTGTGCATTAAATTAAACCAAACAAAATTGCTACTTAATTATCTCTAAAGTAAAACCAAATTTATACGGTCCTTTTATTTTCAGCTACTCCAGAGATTTCCAGCAAATAAAGAGTCTGAAAGGTTCTGGCTGTTGGGAGAATCTATAGCTAGAGTTCAGGTGAGTACCCTCTGAAAGAAGAGTTGTATTCAAGAGTCTTACAATAACCTGGCAAACGATTTATTTTATACAACACAGAAGAGGAGGACCATAAGGTAAGGTGACTGGGACACTCCCGATTTTTAACAATTTGTCCCGCGTCCCACAGCGTTTTAAAAAAGTCCCAATTTTTGGAAAGAATGCATGACAAGCTAGGGGACGGTGGGAGATAGACCAAATTTTTAATCAGGAACCCCCTCCCCCCCAGTCAATGGTGTCCCGCTTTACCAATGTTAAAATCTGGTCACCTTACCATAAGGCTGAAGGACAGAAATGTAGAAAGAACTGACTTGTTATCCATTATTGAATGAAACATATGCCCTTGTCCCCTTGTTGACTTCCCCATTTGTAAAGATCATGGTGACAGTTTTTAGAAGGTATTATCATGATGTCTATTTAGTTGCATAGTGTAGTCTTTGAGGACACTGGTTTTGGAGTCAGAAAGACCTGGGATTGAATCCTAGTTGTACTACTTATCAGCTCTCACATTGAGCAGAGAATCTCTTTATGTCTTGCTTTTCTCATTTGTAAAATAGGGGTAAATATTGTTTCTATCTCATGGGGTCATTGATTAAATAAGGTACCTGGAACATCACAGGGATTGAATAATTATAAGCTATTATTTTTAAAGAACTATAAGCTTCTTATAGGAAAAAGATTCATATAACTCAAAATCCAAATTGGGTCTGGGAAGGCATTTTCAGTTTTAAATAGATTTTAAATGGGCTTTCCTTTGAAATAAGTGCTGTATGCCAAATTATCTGATATTTAGTTGATTCACACAATTTCTGATTATTATTTTATATGCCTGTAGAATTGCAACTATCAGTATTAGGAGTGTATCACATTTATCTGCATAACAGTGCTCCCTCCCTCTTGATAATTTTACTCTGAAATACTGTGGCTAGATGAAGTGAGAGGAATAATTATTAAATTATCAAATCCTTAACTAAGCAAACTTCACTGTTCTTTGAGAGTCTCGCCCACATTCATTTTCTTCAGTAACATTAATTGCAAATGAATCATCTTAACTTCTTAGATATGTACATGTGAATGAGACCTAGAAAGAAGCTTTATAAGTAACTGAAAAATAATGATTGAAAGATAGTGTTTTCCTTGGTTTGAACTATTGCATCCAGGGGTTAAGACACTTCAGAAGATCTAGCCAGGTAGGACACTCTGGTTCACAGAAACTGAGGGACTAAGCATGGCCCAGAGGAGGTTGGAAATCAAGGAAAAGCAGGAATGGGAGAGTGTGAGGCAGAGACTGTGGGCCAAGGCAGAAAATGGCAGCACTGGCATATTAGGCCCTGGTTGTCAAAAAATCAGGTCAGATGGGTATCCTGCCATCTCCATTTTTGATAGTGATGAACGGAAGTAGCTTCTGGCCTACTCATCGGTGGCTACTATCCTCCAAACCTGCTTCTCCCCTTTGCTGAGTCTTCCATGCCTTACCCAATTGAAAAGTTGGAATACTGGGGTTATTTACTGTCAGACTCATGGAATAATGAATATTTGAACTGGAAGACAGATGTGTGCTAATATCCAGGGAAACAGCCTGATTATATAATAATATCCTCCACAATCCCTGAATGCTACTTTTGATATGGAGATCATCTTATCAATTACTGAGGTATAATTGATGTAAAATTTATCCATTTTAAATGTACAGTTTAATAACTTTTAAATAAAATTATAGTTGTGTAATCATTACTACAATCCAGTCTGAGAACATTTTCAACATCCCAAAAAAGATCTCTTATGCTTGTTTTTGTTAATGCCCATCTCTACCCCAAGTTCCAAGTGACCACCAATGGACTTTTTGTCTCTGTAGAGTTGCCTTTTCTGTACATTTGAATGGAATCATACAATATCTCTTTTGTATCTGGCCTCTTTCCCTTAACATAATGTGTTTGAGTTTCATCCCTGTTGTAGTTTAGATCGGTAATTTGTTCCTTTTTATTGCTGAATAATATTCCACCATCCATTAACCAACTGAAAGACATGAGAATTGTTTCTGTTCTGTGAACATTCACCTTTGTATGGGTATATGTTTTCATTTCTCTTGGGTAGATTCCTAAAACCAAAATGGTTAGGTGGGGAGGTAGGTTTAACTTCTTAAGAAACTACCATATTATTTTTCTAAGTGAAAAATATTTTACATTCCCACCAACAGTGTAAGAGGGTTAGAGTTTCTCCACATCTTTGTCAACACTTACTAATGTCTGTCTTTTTATTTCTACCCACTCAGTATAATCATAAGCATTCGACAGTCACCAGAGTCCATTTATCAACTTGAAGTTGGCCCTTTGATGTCTGTATAAACAGAGAAGGAATGCTTAGCTAGGGTTTCTTGTTTGGCCAATTAGAATAAGTAAAAAGCAAAACAAAACAAAAAAAGAAAACCTAGCACTTGATGTGGGCAGAGGTAGAGGTTTGGTGCTAATTAGTAGTCTTTTCCCTCCAGCCAACTGGCCGGCTGCTTCTCCTCTACAACTCCTCCTCTGCTCCAGAAAATTGAAGCAGATACCTTTAAGATAAGCCTCTCATGGCCCATGGTGTTATTTTTAAAAAATAATAAAACAACAGCAAGCAAACAGATAAACTCAGGAAGGTCATTTATTCTTGATCTTCTTCCCCAAAACAATGGGATTGTGTGGTAAGTAATGCAGGTAGAGAAGAATGCAAAAAGCCCAACATTCATCAGCTGCCCTTATACTGGACATGAGATAAGCATTTTTATATTTTCCATAGGAAATTTTCATAATCCTTGAGATAATATTATAATCACCATTTCACAGGTAAAAAAATATGAAGGCTCAGGGGGTCAGGGAAATTGTATAAGGTCACAGGATAAGTGAAGCTGGAATCAAGCCCAGGTCATCATTTTATTCCACTATACCAACTGAGAAGAAATAAAACAAAGGAGTACAATTCTAATGAAGGGTGTGTGTGGGGGG
>PVKE010028087.1:0-21166 GCA_004027555.1 Craseonycteris thonglongyai | reverse complement strand
AACCCAAATCCACCAGCCAGCAAGAGTCTGTTAGTTCATCATAATTTTCATTTTTATCATGTATAAATGTTTTTATTTCTTCAATTAAGTTCACAAATCTTGTAAGAACTTTACCTTTACTGAGCCAACATACTTCAGTATGCAGGATGAGATCGTGTTCTTTATCTTCAGTATCTTCTAACAGGGCCTTGAAAAGTCGATGTTGCAATGGAGCTGCTCGAATAGAGTTGATTACCTTTGTGACTATTTTCATAACATGTTCAAAGGGCAGTATTTTACAACACAAAGCTTCCTGATGGATAATACAGTGGTAGGACATAAAGTTTGAAAATGATTCATCTTTCCTGCAAAGGGCAATAAATCCTTTGTTTTTTACCAACCATGGCTGGTGCTCCATCGGTAGTTATCGCAGACAACTTATGCAAAGGCATGTGTATCAACCTGGCGTATGTTCTGAAAGTTTTATAAATATCCTTACCTCTCATCTGTCCTTTCATTGGTAATATTTGCAACAGCTCCTCTTTTACTGTGAAGTTACTAAATACCATTCTCACCATAACTGCCAACTGTGCGGTGTCTGATATATCTGTTGACTCGTCAAATTGCAGAGAGAAGCAGTCACATATTTCCAAGTCAGCCTTTCACTGAGTTTGCAAGTCTTTTGAAATTGCGTGTATTCTTCTTGTGACTGTGTTATTTGACAGCTGTAGGTCTTGTATTGCCGACATAATCTCACGCTTGTTAGAATATTCCTCAAACAAACAATCGGCAGCAGTCAGAAACGCTTCCTTGAACAATTCACCATCCTGGAAAGGTTTTTTCTTCTTTGCGAGCATGTGAGAAATTTTGAAAGAAGCAATGGTTGCCTTTTTAGATTTTTCCACATGTCTAGTGAAAACAGTCTGTTGAGTAGTTAAACTTAATTTTAGTTGATTTATTTCTTTTCTTTCTTACTTCAGATTTAAGTGAATAATTTGTATCAAAAGTGGTATGACTTGTCTGAAAGTGATGTTCAACATTCTGTTTTTTCGGCACTGCAATACTACTGCCACAGAACAGGCAAACGCATTTACCTTTTAAATTAATGAAACAATATGATTCCTCCCAGTCTATGTTAAAATTATAGGTTCATTTTCTCTTATTTGGTCCACTCATTTTAGGACTAAAAAAATAAAAATAAAAATAGTTATAGAACTACAATATCATATCAAATTGCCACCATCATAATAGATTACCTACCTTGCTTTCAGTTCATTTAAATCGAATATATCAAAACACTGTGATCCTAGCTAATCGTCACAACCTGATCAGTCCAGCAACCGCAATCAAAATGGCAACTTCGCGTCTCCCGGTTGGGTGGAGACGAGTTTAAAGAGTGCAGCGGATAAACAAGATGCGACATGTACAAAGGCGAAAGCTAGGGAAAAACTTATACCGTACATACGATATCGCAAACATACCAACGAATATAATAAACCTGTGTAGATACTCAAACAATATTTTAAAATTCTAACAAATGTATAAAAATAAATTATAGTTTTACTTAGTGTTTATGAAAAACTTCTGATGCAGTCAAATAATGGCGGACGCACACAAATTGGGCCGCGGGCGCCATGGCGCCCACAGGCACAGGGTTGGGAATCCCTGTACTAAACTATTGACCATGTCTTTTTGTTTTTGTTTCTTTGTTACTTTCAGTTTTATAATCCACCTATAAGTGAGGTCATGTTTCTTGATTCTTTTAGTCTGACTTATTTCGCTTAATAAGATGATTTCAAGGTCCATATCCAGTCACTTTTAAATAACAAGTTGTTTAATCTCCATGTATATGTTTGGTTTTTTTTTCTGCTTTATTTTTGCAACTGATCTCCAATTTCAAAGCTTTGTTGTCAGAGAGTACATTTGGTATCATTTCAATTTTCTTAAATTTGCTGAGACTAGCTTTGTGTACCAGCATATATTCCATCCTTAAGAATGTTCCATGTGCACTAGAAAAGAATGTGTAGTCTTATGTTATAGAATGGAATGTCCTTTAAATGTCAGTTATGTTCAGTTGCTGTAATGTTTTATTTAAAGTTGATATTTTCTTATTTATTTTTTGTTTGAATGAACTGTCTGTGACTGTCAAGGAGGTATTTAGGTCCCCTACTATAATTGTATTTTTGTCATTTTATCCTTTTAAATAACTCTGTTAGCAGTTGCTTTGCAAATTTTTGTGCTTCCTCGATGAGGGCATATACATTAATAAGTGTCATATCTTCTTGTTGTATTGTCTCTTTTATCATTATGAAATATCCATCTTTATCTTTTATTACCATCTTGATCCTGAAGTCTGTTTTATCAGATGTGAGTATGGCTACACCTGTTTTTCTCTGTATGCCATTTGCTTGGAGTATTGTTTTTCACCCTTTTGCTTTGTGTCTTTGTTTGAGATGTGTCTCTTGGAGGCAAAATATGGTTGGATTTTGTTTTTTAATTCAGTCTTTTACTCTGTGTCTTTGTATGGTGAGTCTAGTCCATTTACACTTAGGGTGATGATTGATATATAAAGATTTCCTATAGCCATTTTGTTGTTTGTTTTCTGGTAGCTTGGTGTTTCCATTGCTGCTTTGCTTTTTTCTTCTTGTTATTTATTTATTTATTTATCTATCTTATTTATCTTATTTATTTATTTATTTATTTAATTTTATGTCTTACTTAGGAATTTTTTTGAGTGGCTACCATAAAGTTTATGTAAAGGAAAGTTTCATATTTGTAGTGGTCCCATTTCTTAAGCACACTTATTATCTCCATTCTCTTTTGAAAATTTAAACCTTTACTTTCCCCTTTTATGTTTTCATTGTCACATTTTAACCCTATTTATTTTTACTTTTGTTTCAGGTCACATAGTTTTCTACAGTATTTCTTGAAATGCTGGCCTTGTGCTGTAGAATTTCTCAGCTTCTGTATATCTGAAAAGGCCTTTATTCCTTCATATCTAAAGGATAATTTTGCTGTGTAGATTATTCTTGAGTGGCAATTTCTCTTTCAATATTTTGAATATTTTATTTCACTCTCTCCTGGCTTGTAGAGTTTCTGTGGAGAAGTCTGATAACAGTCTGATGGGCTTTCCTTTATAGGTTATGGTGTTCCTTTTCCTGGCTGCCTTGAGGATTCTTCATTTGTCTTTGATCTTTGATATCTTTAGTATAATGTGCTTTGGAGAAGGTCTATTAGAATTCAGTTAGTTAGGGGTTCTATTTCTTCTTGAATTTGAGGTTCCAGTTCTTTACATAGTTTTGGGAAGTTCTCATCTACTATTTGAGTAAATTCTCTCTGGTCACCACATCCTCTGTTCCCTGTGGAATACCCATTATTCTTATGTTGCTCTTTCTAATGGAGTCAGTTCTTTTGGAGATCTTTTATTTCTTTTAACTCTCTGGTCTGTCTCTTCTTCCTTCTATAACATTTCCATATTTCTGTCTTCAATATCACCAATTCTTTCCTCCATCTAGCCAGCTCTGCTTCCTATGCTAGCTATTTTATTTTTCATTTCTTTTATTGTATTATTTATCTCCAGAATTTCTATTTGGTTCTTTTTATAGTTTCAATTTTTTTGTTAAAATATTTCTTTTTTTCATGGAATTTCCCTTTTGAAAAGATTTAGCTGCTTTTCTGTGCTTAGCTGCCTTTCTTTGATTCCTTTGAGTGTTTTCAGAACTGCAACCTTGAATTCTATGTCATTTAGCTCATATATTTTCATATCTTTATGTCTTTTTTCTGGAGATTTTTTATTTTCTTTCTGAGCAGCTTTGTTCCCTAGGGTACTTATTGCCTTTGGAGTGTTTCTCTTCCTGGGCATAAGTACTTTTCCCCTGGTAGATATGAAGAGGTCTTTCTTTTGCTTCCTAGTTGGTATTACTGCAGCATCTTACAATATTTTCTCTTGTTATTTGGTCTTCTCATATTGGAAGATTTCTCAGAAGGTGGGCTTCTCTTATTTGACCAATTTGCCTTGATGTCTGTGTGCCTCCTCTTTGGGAGGATATGGTGGGTGATGGTATTCTATGCCATCACCCACCATATCCCATTGCAGGTATAAGCTGCCACACTTATGTTTCACAGTTTCCCTGAAGCCCCCTGCCAGTTTCAGCTGGAAGGGTAGGGGCAGTGTTTGTTGGGAAAGCACTGGTATGTTTGTGACACAGGGTGATGACGGTTTCCTAGTTGCATCTAGCTGTGAGCAGGCACTAGGTAGAATTGATGGGGTGTGAGCCTTGGGAGAGAGTAAGGGGAAGCAAGTAACTCTGTGTTCAAGGGTGTGCATCACTCTGGTTGGGGACCCCAACTCATCAAGGGCCATGCTATGCTTTAGTTGTGAGCACCTTACTCTGGCTACTGGAACCCTGCTCTAACTGTTGGCCCTATACTCTGGCTGCTTGCACTTTGCTCTGGCCACTTGCACTTTGCTCTGGCCACTTGCACTGCCCTATGGCTACCTTTTCCATTCTCTGGCTGCCTGCACTATGCTCATGCTGTCTACCTGCACTCCAGACACCCGTGCCTCCACGTTTGTTCATTCTTAGCGTCCAATCACCCGGGGTTGTGCTTTGCCTAGACCTGTGCTCCCAGGCTCCCACGTCACTCTCTCATCTGCTGGTCTCCAGGTTGTACTCTGTAATGTGTCTCTGCACTACTCTCTTCCTTTCTCTCTCACTTGCCTCCCTTTCTCTGGCCTTGGATTTTCTTGTGATGAGTGGGTGTCTCAGCAGAGGCTATTTGTTACTTAGGGATTCACTTGTTGGATTTTAGTTGTTCAATTTGTTGTATTTTATAGGAGAGGTTTCAAGAGTCTCCTCTAATACCATCATCTTGATGATGTCTTCTGTACAATTTTAGTTTTTGCATTTGTATTTGTGATCCATATCAATGTTTGTGTATGGTGAAAGGTAGGAATTGACGTTCAATTTATTTTTTTTCATATGGAAATGCAGTTGTTTCAATAACATTTGTTGAAAAGGCTTTTCTAATTTGTTGAATTACTGTGCTACCCTTGATAATTAATTGACCTCTGTTTTGTTTCATTGATTTGTCTATCCTTATCCAATAACACAGTGTCTTTTGATTATTATAGCCTTATATTGAGTCTTAAAACCAGGTAGTGTGGGTTTTCCAACTTTTTTCTTTTTTAAGATTGTTTATGGATTTTCTGTGAACTTAGCCTTTACAAATGCATTTTGGAATCAGCTTGACACTTCTATAAAATGTACAACAAAGTTGAGAATCACAGAACAGACCTTGGTAAATCTATGCCTTGTGATGTTTCTTAGAAGTCATTTAGTGGATCTTCTCTAGAAAACTTTCCTTAGGAAAATTGAGATTTATTCAATTTGAACTTTCATTTCTTTTAATTTAAAAAAAGTAAATTTATATGAATAAATACGTTTCTCCAGGTCTTTGCCTAGGTACATAGTTGTCTTGTCTATTTTAGTGTCTTTGGTAGAACTGAGTTGTTACTATTTTAGTCTTAAGAATATGTATTGATGTAGTATAAGAAAAACAAAAAGGTAACATAGCATATCATTAAGTCTGTCTACAAAATATGTGTAGGAGAATGAGCCATTTCTTTATAATGTCAGAATTGATCTTTTTTTCTGCTACATTATCTTTTCTACACAGATATTAGGGAAATATTCAGGGACACAGTTTTTATGGCACTGTACTTAGTGAAGTATCAAATACTATAATGAAGTAGCTTTATTGCTTTTATATTTCCAAATAACCTTGAGTTTTCTAAAAACTTCATATAGCCTATTTTTTTTCTTTTGCTGCTATCTCCAAATATGCGTTAATAGTGTTACATTTCTTGGTGACTTAAAATTGCAGAAAGAATTATGTGACAATATATATGATGTTTTCGAGAATTTATCTAATCATATTGCAGTTATTCATTTTTGTAGCTATTTTTCAGTTGTGGCTTTACATATATAAAACATAATTTGCCATTTGTGATTTCAGTTGCATAAATTGGTCCTTTTCAGTCTCTGGTTGTAAGTACATGTAAATGTTATGAATAACATCTTAGATGGACTTTTATATTAATTTAATGGTTCATATTTTTATTGAATAACGAAATTGTAACTTTTAATTTCAATTTAGAATGTTCACAGAATAAAAACATTTGAATTAATTGAAATAAATTAGGGTACCATAGGACAGTGATGGGAAAAACTAAAAACTATTTATTTTATTATAGTGATCATATTGTTTTATGAGAAAACAAGCCATTTTGCTCTGGATGGCAATTATCTGTGGTAAAGAAGTACTTTGGAATTACAGGTGATTTTTCAATTTTATGAGTGTTTCTGTCAGATAAAAATAAGTGCTGATTTGAACTTTCCTTGGGAAAAGAGATAGAAATTATATTATTAACTTTGTATGGAGGCATCTTTTAGTCATCAATCAAATCTATTATTCTGGAACCAGTGGAATATTGCTTTAAAATGCTTAGAATTCTATAATATAAGCCCAATTAAAAAAAACAACAAAAAACAGTTGTAGAAAAGTACTACATGTATGATTCAGAATCTGAGATTGATGGTGATTTAGTATGCACCAAGGTGCTAATTGCATGTGCTGCAGGCCTTTAGTATAAAAGGAGTTCAAAGCCCAAATGATTCAGGTGGACTTGGTTTTTGGTTTAAAAGATAGAATGTGGTATTCTTCATCATGCCTGTATGAGTACAACAAAGAGGCTTTCCAATATTTCCAACAAAATGTTTTTAAGGTATAGTATAGTTCACTTGCTTTTTATTTCCCTTCCTTGTTTTATTATATGCAAGCATAGCTCATATATTTCTGGAAATGAGAAGACTAACTGAATTGATACTATATTAGTTTGATATATCCTACAGAAATGTGTTCCTTCTAAGACTCTTGCTTCATATTTTTTAAATTATGACTTGCTTTCAACTATAGTATTTTTGAGGTGCAAATTATAATAACCAATAATTTCATATCAATGAATTGTGTACTACAGGTTGTGCTAGATATTTTTAATATATTGACCAATTTGATCTTCACTCAACCCTATGACATAGCTAATATTTTTCTCATTTCAAATGTAGGGAAACTGAGACATATTACATGAGTAGAAATTGACACTGTAACAGTAACATACTGTTATTTAAAAAAATGATTAAGAGGGTAAATTTTATGTGTATTTTACCACAATAAAACACTAAAAAAAAAAAAAGTGACATAGGTGAGCTATGAACCAGAGTCTCTGATATTAACCCTATTATCTTTTGCTTAGTCTGATGATTAAGAAAGACCAAGTAAACTTTTATTATCAGTGTTTAAAACATTTTAACTCGCAAGTTCTATTAAAGATGTGTTTGTTCAGTAATTTCTTTAATCTCCAGTAGATGTCAGTCTACCACCTGGCAATGTGAATATTGTTGCCTTTCTGATATTGGAAGTAAAAAATTTCAAGTATGCTAAATTGAAGAAATATTCTATGAAAGAGACTTGGGTAGCAGAATAATTTTTGAATTAGAAACATAATCAAAGAGTCATCTTTATAGTAGTAAATGTATATATGACAATTATAAGATCCAAATACTGGCTCAATAGATTGTATTTGCAGAATTTAATCAAGGTACCCAAAAGATAATATCTGGCATAGAAAAGGTTAATGACCTTGACCTTTCTTTATTGCCTGTAAATTAACTATACATTAAACATTAAACCAATTTTGGGTTACTAGTATGCCAAATTTCTTATATTGATTCATTTAATTCAATCAAGGACTTAGAATATACCCTGAGAGTAATGAAATACAGCGATCCCTCGTTTTTCACGGTTAATGGGGACCAGAACCTTCCGCGAAAGCTGAAAAACCACGAAGTAGGATTTGCCCCTAGGAATTTTCCTGTATGCGGGTACAAGAATGTTTTAAATATGTAAACAGTATTCATACTTATTTAAGACAAAAATTACAACAGTATACATATTTACTTAAACGTGTCAGTGCTAATCAATAAGGTTAATTACAAAACCTTATACAGTAATAAACATTAATCAACATTGCTTTCTGAGAGAGGCAAAGAGTCTTGTGTTGGTGGCGGAGGAGAGGCTCTCACTTGACTCGTAGAAGCTTTAGGCTCACTCGGAGACTCTTCTGCTGGAGGCGCTGACGGTAGAGCCGGGGGCTTTGATCATATCTAAAAGTTTCACTTTTTCGCTGATGGTCATCATCTTCTTCCTCTTGGGCGCCCTGGAGGAAGCTTTCGCAGGGGCACAGCGCTTAGGTGGCATTATAAGGGCTTAATTAATAAAAAAAGTGATCGCTTAAACAAAACAAGTTATCGCCAACACAACACTAAAATACAGTATGCGAGACAGTCAACATCATGGACAAGACTGGCGAGATACAACAAGAGAAGATGCTAGGTGAGGCTGCGATGATGCGCAGACAATCAACTCACAGGGATAAATCCACTCGTATTCTCATTGGTCGATGTCGCACCGGAAACCAATCACGCGCCTTTATGAGAGCCTGTGGGATGGACTCTGAGTCAACTCATCTCTTTGTTTGACATGCAGGGATCCTTCTCTCTCGCGCATCCACATGAAACAACGCTCCTTTCCGCCATGTGGCTGCCGACATGGTTGTATTTTTTCATTTTTATTTTTTGATGAATATTTTGGGAAAACCCGCGAAGCACTAAAGCCGCAAAACATGAAGCGCGAAGTGGCGAGGGAACACTGTAACAAACTTACCGTATTTTCCGGCGTATAAGACGACCGGGCGTATAAGACGACCCCCTAATTTTACAGTTAAAACATAGGTTTAGGTCTATATTCGCTGTATAAGACTACCCCCCACTTCCGAGGCTGTAGTCTTATACAGCGAATATAGGCCTAAACCTATGTTTTAACAGTAAAATTAGAGGGTCGTCTTATACGCCTGGTCGTCTTATATGCCGGAAAATACGGTATTTGTATTCACTAATTCATGCTTTCTGGCAAATTTAAGGCAATATGGGTCTAAGAATATTTTAAAGTAGCCTAGAAACTTTTATTTCTCAGTTCTCAATTTTCAGAAATAACGAAGTATTGACTGGGATGCAGAAACCAAGAGTATTTAGAAGCAGCATTTTGAGGCAACTTCTGTGATTGGAAAAGAGAAGGGTCATATTTTGGAGGGATCAAATGTACTTATTTGGAGGGAAGCCAGGATGGCTTAGTGGATTAAATGCTCGCTTTGCAGCCCTGGGGACCGAGGCTCGAATCCCAGCACCGGCCCATGTGGACCCACATGCTGAATTGAGGTGTGGTTTTCATATGGGAGGCCCCCAGTCGGTTCTCACCCCACATGTGGCCCCTGGCTGAGGGGGCGTGCCTATCATGAGGCCTCAAGCCCAGTTCCCATCCTGTGTGGCCCCTGCCCACCTGTGTGGAACAAGACCATGTTGAAAACTGATGATGCACAACTATGCAGACTGCTCTGGGCCCTCCCCCTTCTCTCTCTTTCTCTGTCTTTGTCTCTGTCAAAAACAATGAACTAAATCTTTAAAAATATATATAGTTATTTGGAAAGTCTAGCATGGTCCTGAGTACAGAGTAATATATTAGTTGAGGAATTATGTTAGTTATACGTAAGTAATGGTTCTGGCTCCTATAGGTTAAATAAAGCCTTTTGGGCAGCCTTCAAACTAATGGAAACAATCTGACTTGACTTTACATTTGTCACACTTGAAATGAATGGCAACATGTAGAAGAGGCCAGGCCAGGGAGAGAAGTAATACAGGAGGTTTATGTCAGCAGTGTTTGTAGGTCTGGATAGTTAATAAGTTAAATCCAGGGGATCATTAGTAGAGCAAGGGACAAGAGAGTCCTATAGATAGAGATATAGAAGCAGACAAGATGTTGGGGTTCCAGGTAGACAAGTTACATCTAACATTCAAAAATTCTTCAAAGACAGCAGAGAACAAATGAACATGAGGTAAGAATTTATGATTTCTAATTTTAACAGTACCTTCCCATTATTGTATACTTTTTAGGAGGGGTGGTCAAGAAATTTGTGGAACAGAACAGGGTATCAGAGAGGTGGGAGTACTAGTACATAGTTTGATTGTGTGACTTATTAGTATATGTGCCAAATTGCAGCCTACTTACGTCCGTGTTCTTTCAGATATTGGTGAAGAAGCACTTCAAACATGAAGAAAACCCCAAGTGTGGATACAGTTGAATTTCATGCTGTCATTAAGTTACTCGCAAAACAAGGGAAAACACTTCAAATCATTTTGGAAGAGATGTTAGTGGTTTATGGGGACTGTTGCCTTGGGAAATCCATGGTTTACAAGTGGCATAGCCTTTTCAAGTAAGGCAGAGAGTTGATTGAAGAGGACCTTCATCCAGGATGCCACTGTTGAGGCCACTTCCTCAGGCATTGTCAAAAAGTTGAAAACTTGTCATGGAAGATGCCAGACTGAATATAAAGCAGCTTGCATAGATGATTGGAGTATCACCTACAACCATTTTGAATAGTCTCCATCAGCATCTATGGATGTCAAAAGTCAGTGCAAGATGGGTACCAAGAATGCTCATGCTGCTTCAAAAATCACAGCTTGTCAAGTGGTTGTGACAGATTTTGGGCCTCTGCAGAGACAACAACGATGGTTTTAAACTGGATTGTCACTGGAGATAAAACTTGGGTTCATCATTATGAGCCTGAGTCAAAGCAGGAGGCAATGCAGTGGTGTGAGAAGGCCATACCCTAAGAAGTTCAAGGTATCACAATTGGCTGGAAACATCATGGCTGCTGGTTTTTGGGGATATGAAGGGTATCCTGCTTATCAGTTATAAATGTGTCACAATAACTGGAGAGTACTGTTTCAGTGTGATGAAACAGTTAAAAGAATTTATGAAAGAGAAAACAAGACGAAGATGGACCAAAGGGGTGCTATTTTTGCATGACACCACACCCGTGCATAAAAGCAATATTGCGTGGGTTCCCTTCATAACTGTGGCTTCCAAACATTAAACCACCCTCCCTATAGGACCTGGCTTCATCTGATTATTATTTGTTCCCAAATATGAAAAAAACAGCTTTGAGGGAAGAAATTTATAGACAACGAAGAGGTTAAAGCTGCAATTTTGTGGGCAAAAACATTTTGAGAATTCAAACTTATTGAAAGATCTGAAAAGTATATTTGGGTTAAGGGGAATATATTGAAAAGGAAAAATAATAGTTTTTGTTTTACCCTTCTTCCCTTTCATTCCACGAATTTCTTGACCACCCCTCATAGGAATGGGTACATGGCTGGATACTTTCTGGACAGCCCTCATATATTATCTCATTTTCTCTGGGTAATAATATGAGGCAGATTCCAATTCCCTTTTACAGACTACATGACTGTAGAGTTTCAGTAACTTGCCTGGGGTCATATAGCTTGTAAATGGTAGAACTGATATTTGAACCCAGGGCTTTGTGACTCAGATATAAAACTGCTTCCTGATGCAGAAGGTATTTTTTGCCCTGGTTTTTATGCTGCCTGCAGTGTAGAAATGGTCATAGGCTTCTATCCAGTGGGAAATTAAGCCCATAGGTAAACCCCATTATAACAAAAGTAGAGGGTTATAATTTCCAGGGAGGTGAGGTAGGGATATTTTTGTTAAAAATGTGAAGTTTCTTAACCTTTGCCTATAAACCATAGTAAAGACCTATATTCTCTGTGTGGCAGTGATTAGATGGTGAATCTATCCCTTGTACTTCTCACTACTTTGTTGTTCCTCCACCCCAAAACCCACTAATTATCTTACTAGGTGTTCACTCTATTGGCTTGGTTTTTCATAAATGACACTACTGGAGGTGCCCTCTCAAGGACTTTTTAGAGCCTTAATAAGAAGAGTAGTGGGCCAACCTAAAAGGAAGTTTAGGGATGACTAATTTGGTCTGTCAGTATACTTTTGTCACTTTATTTTTACACCTGCAGGCAGCAGCAGTGCTTCTGAGACCTTTTAGTCCTTTAAAGATAGCTTTGATCGTAGATCTCTTTCTGCTTGGGATACGTGTTTGAAGGGATGAGGACAGAATGTCAGCTTTCTTGTGAAAGGCACTCATTGCTGAATTTCCCCTATAATCTAAGGCTTTCATTATTTCCTCCATGTTGATGGTGGTACTAGACCTGGGGAATAGCATTTATCTTTTGTTTTTTGACCTAACTGACTAGTTAATGGTGAAAGGGCCTTCAGCTAAGAATGCTTTTAATAAGGCCCTCTTCCTTGTGGTATAGCCAGGGTCTATCAATGGTCAACTACAACAAGTATTTCCCAAATTCTCTCACCTTTTTCATCTCAAGTTGCTTGAAGATGATAGTTAGGAAGAGTACATTCACATGCTGTACAAGAGCAAGCAAGTGGAAAGTTCTCCTTTTTATATAGCTTTTAATCTCTTGGGTAAAACTTTGATTTATTTTGACAAAATAATATAGAATTCTTAACCTAGCAGTATAATGTAACACTGGACCCACAATTCCCTTCTAAGCCTTTAGCAGAATTCTATAAGGCCAAATTGTCCATTTCCTCCCAAGAGGCTTTTGGGGTTGTATTTACTCATCCCTGTTTTTAATCCATGAATGCCCTGAGTCAAGTCTCTCTTCTACTTGCTGTTTCACAGAGAAGGAAGATAGCTGATGAACATCAATCTGCAACCAAATTTATAAACCTTACTTACACCTGTGCTCATCTACTCTCCTTCAGGTAACTCCTCAACTGGCTTTCCTACTCATTTCCACCTTTGACTCTTTTATATTCTACAACTAAAGTCACATTTTACAAATGCAAATCTGATCATGTCACTCTTAAAACTTATTTATTACTTTGTAGTTCTTTTAGGATCCAGCATCAAATCTTCACTGTATTTGCAGGACCCTATAGGAGATGGCCCCTTGCCTACCTCACCATCTTTGACTGATAACAGTGTAGCCTTTCTTCATAGTCCAGCTACATGGCCCTCTTTAATTGCCTCACATCTGCCAAGTTCTTGCTTGTGGATCCTCCTTTTGGAATGCAGCCTTTGTTTTTCCTAGCTAGCTGCTTGTTGTCCTTCAGATCTCTGCTCAAATGTCACTCTTTCATAGAAGTCCCAATGTAACCATATTTCATTTAATCATTAAGTTTAATTGCATTATTTTCTACATGTTTTTATTGCCAGAAAGTTCAGAATCTCCCTTTTGAGGACTCTCTCTTCACTTTGATTGTATAAGAACTTGGAGTTCCCAAAGGAATGTTAGTTTCATGCACCAGATGGAGAGTGGAAATCTGGTAAGTACTGTATAGTTGTTGCTGATAAAAACTGTTGAAGCCTGACCCTACATAGCCCGAAGGGGCAAATTATCTGTTGCATTATGATGACTGCCCAAACCACAGAATGTATCATTAATTTACATTTATATACTTAGTAATTGTTTCTCAAAACATAATCTTGGGATGCCAGGATAGCTCATGGTTGAGTGCTCAATCACGAGGATCAGGGTTTGATTCACAGCCCCATCCTGTGCAAACCCATATGAGACTTTGGAGCTGTTGGCAGCCATGTTTCCTGCCTGAGGAAGGGAGGTGGTCTCTCTGTGATAGTAAGAGCCAAGACAACACATAGAAGCAGAAATAAACGATGGGAGAAACAGCTTGATTCAGATAAACAGGCCGGCTGGCAGTGGTGGTGGAGTCTGTGGTTCTGATTATCCCTGAAGCCCAGCTGCTCTGTTTATTTTTAATTTTTTTTGACATGTATTGTATTAGTTTTCAGTGTATAGCACAGTAATTTCTAGACATTTATATACCTTTCAAAGTGATCACCCTGATAAATTTACTACCCATAAGACACCATACATAATTATTACAATACTGTTGCTATACTTTATATACCCATGACTATTATTATTACTGCAAATTTGTCCTTCTTACCCTTTTCATCTTTTTCATCCATCCCCCAAAACCCTTCCATCTGACGACCATCAATTTGTTCTCTGTATGTATGAGTTCTATTTTGTTCATTTATTTTGTTTTTTACATTTCATATATAAGTGAAATCATATGGTATTTGTCTTTCTCTAACTTATTTCAGTTAGTATAATACTGTTTAGGTCCATCCATATTGTCACAAGTGGCAAGATGTCATTCTTCTTATGGCTGAGTAATATTCATCATATATGTATATATCACATCTATTGATGGACACTTAGCTTCTTTACCTTAGTGATTATAAATAATGCTGTAATTAACATAGGGGTACATATTTCTTTTCTTCTTTTTTTTTTAAGATTTATTTTTATTGTGTTTGACAGAGAGAGATACAGAGACAGAGAGAATATGAGGGCCCAGAGCAGTCTCCATAGTTGCACATCATTGGTTTTTCCACATAGTTTTATTCCACAGGTGGGTGTGGGGCTGCACAGGTCAGGAACTGGGCCGGGATCTCACCCCGGTGAGAACCGAACTGGGGGCACTCCCCAGTTCAGCATATGGGTCCGCATGGGTTGGGGTCGGGATTCGATCCTCAGTCCCTTGGGCTGCAAAGCGAGTGCTTAAGCAACTGAGTCATCCTGGTTTCCCCCATATTTCTTTCCATAACACTGTTTTGGATTTATTTGGATACTCAGAAGTAGAATTGCCAGGTGCTCTTTATGCATTTCGCATAGTTATATGATATACTTCAGTGTCCTTCCAATACATTCTTTTTATCTAAGGTAGTTTAAGTGAGGCTTCTGATATAGGCTTACAACTAAAAGTTTTATCTAATATATTAGAGATAATAAAGACAGGCAGAGAAGATCTAACATATGCATTATTGGTGTGTCTGATAAAGAGCAGAACAAATGGATAGGAAAATTTTAGATACATTATAGTGAAAAAACCTTCAGAGATTAGGAAATTCATAATCTATAGATCAAAAGGGACATAGTTCTTAAAAAAAATTGAAATAGGATAATCAATACCAAGTAAGCATATAAGAGTAAAACGAGTAAAGTTAGTGTGCTTCAGGGTTAAGAAAAAAATCTTAATAGGCCTCCAGGCAGAAAAAACAAGTCAGCCAAAATGGAGAAAATCAGACTGGCCTCAGACATCATGTAGCAGTCAGAGCCAGGAGGCACTGGAACAGTGTTGCTGGAGCTTTGGTGGGGCATATGTGGGAAGACTTTATATCTAGTCAAGCTATGATATATTTATAAAGGTGTCAGACAGTATTCTTAAACATGCAAGGACCTAATTCCTAAAAATTATCTCATTAATAAAATTAGCCATCCAAGTGATAAATATTGAAAAAGAAATTGGGAATGGAGAAGCAGATATATGGTATATGAAAGGATGGGTAGAACATATGGAATCTATTTAAATATAGAACTAAGTCAAATCTAAATGAGTGTGTATGTGTATGTTATGGAAACAGATGAAATGTAAAGGCTATACAATGAATAATGAAAAAGGAATTATATAACAAATATAAGATGGGGGAGATAAAAGAGGTAAAGTTATATATAAATGTTTGAACTCATTTTTTGTAGTGGAGAGTCATAGATAGAGCCTAAAGATGATGAATTCATTGATCTGAGTTGAAACCTTGACATGCCATATACCAGCTGTGTAACCTAAGATAAGTTTAAATCTAATATGCATCACAGAATCTCCATTTGTGTCATGAAGATAATGATACTACCCACCTGTTAAAGTTGCTGCAAAAATTAAATACAATAATGTATATGAAATGCATTTAATTATTATTATAATACAAATAGTAATTTTTATTATTTTAAGGAAGAAATATGGGCAGATAGTTTTATAATCTAAGGACAGAGAATGTCTTTCTAAGCATAACTCTAAACCCAGAGACCATGAAGGAAAAGATTAATAATTGGACTTCATACAAAGTAAAAGATTTTGCATGACAAAATCACCATGATAAGAATCAATGAACAATAATCAAGTGGGGAAAAATAATTGCAATATATTTGACAGAAGAAGGATTGATTTTGTTAATATTCAGGGATCACTGATAAGTCAACAAAAGATGAGCAACTCATTATAAAAATGATTAATCAATATGAACAAATATTTTATAAAAAAATAAAAATAATAAAAGGTTCACAATACTTAGTCTCATAATTAAAGAGGTAGAAATTAAAATGAGATGTCTCCATTTATCAAATTGACAAAGATGAAAAAGTTTGAAAATATGTAAGGATCGAAAGGATATGGTGACATAGGCATTCTTGTATCTTTCCTAAGGGCAGTTCCACATTCTTTTAAAATTATAAATGCTCATACCTTTTATCTCTGCCATGCTACAAATATATTTATCTTAGGGTACAAAGATATATGTAAGAGGATGTTGTTTATAGCATTGCTTATAGAAACAACTTAAAAATGATTTACTTGTATATTGATATTAGTTTCTTAATTAATTTTAGGTGCTTATATATAGCATAACATTATATATAGTCGTTAAAACAGAATATGTATAAATGTATGTATGGATAATGGGAAAATGGCCAGGCTACAATATATATGGAAAAAAGCAAGTTATATAACAATAGATATAATATGATCATATTTACAAAAATTAAACACATAATGTATTCTTATATAAATGCACAGAACATTTCTAGAATGTTACACAAGAACCCTTAAAAGTAATTGTCTCTGAGGTGGAGAATGGAGATGTTGTAGATTTCTACCATCTAGATTCTTTCCATTTTTACTACAGCAGTCATCTTTTAATTTTATAATAATTAAAAACAAACAAAAATAATCTTTGGTGGTGCTGGTGACTATTGCTTTTGAAAATAGTATTTAATATTTTGAGAATAAAATTATTTTGTGGAAATAGCAAAAAAATCAAGTAAGTTCATGAAGCACTGAATTGAGTGCTCTTGATGCTTGCAAGCCTGTGGAACAGATAATGCTTGATAAATAATATAAATAGAGGTTGAGACATTTCTTCTAGAGGTTGAAGTTGTCTAATTAAAATCAGATGAAATAGGATCTGTTCGCAAACACTATTTTTACAATGTGATAGTTGTGATACCAACTTAGGAACTAGCTCCAAGAGTAAGCAAGAAAAATGCTATTGCTAAGGTTTGTGAATTAGACTATACCAGTTTGTTGACTTTGTGTTTTAGTTATAATAATGGCTGCTGAAAGCAAAGTGAAAATGTGAGAAGGTATTCTGGTAATACTGATGATGCCAGGAAAAGAAAATTGATATTTCTGAGCACAAACTAGATTTGATCAAATCTGTATTTCCCAGTGATGCTTAGATTTTGTCACTGTATACTTATTGCTGTAAAGGCAATGATTTTTATGAGGAAGATTGTACTTTCATGGAGCCAAGCAGACGTCAGCATTTTCTGAAGTTTGATCATATGACTTATACAAATCTACATAGAAATTGTGAAATTTTTCTATTAGAAAGTCTGTGGCTCTTCAAAACTTTGTGATTTCATTGTGCTTAAGATATTTGAGCAATGGGAAATGATTGCATATCCAGTTGGCATTAGCTGTTTGATTTTAAATATCCAAACGATCAATTCTGCTATTAACGCCTGTTTTGAAAACTTGAATTTGTTGCATTGTGATTGATATTTAGGAAACAGTTTGAGCATGAACGAATTTTGTGTTTGCTTATGCATAATCTTTGTCAGCAAGAAACACCAAGTAAAGACAAAATAGCTGCACCCAGTTGAACTGAGCTGAATAAGAATACACCAAATGGACACATGCACACACCCAGGATATGTACTAGCTACTTCAGTTCACTGTGTGTTATGTGCCACATCCACCCACTGCTGGTGTTACACTTTTCCCTCTGATTTCAGATAAACTTCTTTTTACTAACTAACAATTAATTCATAGGCTACAACCTTTCAAACACTCATGTCCATAAGCAAACTTTTCAAGATAAAGTGACATGTTTATATATTTTCTAACCACTTAACATGTGTAAAACTGCTACCATTTTTATTAGGTTCCTATCTTTTGTGTGCATGTCACTGACAAAGTATTTGAGCGTTATGTTCCTAAGTGCATATTCCCATAAGTCCTATGTTTTCTGTTCTGTGATTTTTAACAGTGTAGTTAACTTTCAGGAATGCAGATCTCTCCTTATAGCAAAACTGGCTATTGCCTTGAATAAATCTGTGCTAATATTTTTGCCTTTTTGTTTTAAGTTTATATAATGCATCTATCTGGTGTGCAAAATTTAATTGAATAAGCACCCCTAAATGAATGATAGAAATCATATTTTTCCTTTTGTTATAGGCACTTCATTGTACCAAGTTAGCTCAGCATTTCCAGGGTTAAGCCAACTTTTCTAGTTATTATTTTTTTAAGATTTATTTTATTTTGAGAGAAAGTGTGTGTGAGAGAGAAGGAGGAAAGGGCCCAGAGCATTCTTCATAGTTGTACATCATTAGTTTTGACATAGTTTCATTCCACACAGGTGGATGTGGGGCTGCACAGGGCAGGAACTAAACTGGGGTCTTCCTGTGTGGGAAGTGGCACCATAGTTCAGCATGTGGGTTTTGCATGGGCTGGGGCTCAGATTCGATCCCCGAACCTCATGGTTGCAAGGCAAGTGCTCCACCTGTTGAGCTTTCCCAGCATCCCCTCTAGTTCCTGGCATTTGGTTAGACCTTCCTTATTTACAAGTATGTGAATAAATTGGGTGATTTTTCTAAATTAAAATATTGCAAAGGGCTACTTAAGGCTAAGGTCTCAAATTACACATGTTGAACTTCGTTGGAGTTCTCTAGGCATCTGTGACTTAACATTCATTACATTGCTAATCTTTTGTGTTTATTATTATATGAAGAAAACATTGTGTTAGGTTTGTGGAGTGAGGTACAAAGTAGCATGTGATTGAAAGCCATGTTGAATGTTGAAGTTCTTTTTGAAGTTCTAACATGAGATGCATAAATCAAGGAATCACAACGAATGTATAACTGCTTTCTTTGCATCTGACTTACAAGGCTTACCTTGTGTTCAGATTTATTTCTTATTCCAGTTCACTTAATAGTTACATGGTGAATTATTTCTGTAAAACATGAGAAGTAGGAATGTATATTGACTATTTGGTTTAAGGTTTTTGTTGGGGAAGTACATATACTTTTATTCTGATTTTAAAAAATAAGAATTGGCTTTAAGTTGAAATTTGAGATTTCTTTTTTTTCTCTTTGAAAATTTTTTTTTGCAAATAGTACATTTAGCAAAGAGAGGCATTCCAGTGGTGACTGTAAAATCTGTTCTTCACTCATTCATTCATTCTTCATAGAGCAAATATTTGTTAAGTGCCTACTATGTACTATGCCTACTGTTTTAGACTCTGGAGAATATGATGATGAACAAAAATAGTACCATCTTTCATAATCTGGTGGTAGAGACAGGCTTTAATCAATTACTGACCAAAATATATAATTATAAATTGTGATAAGTGCTATGAAGAAAAAGTACAAGTTTCTTTGAAAGAGAAGAAACAGGAAGAACTAATTTGGATAAGTGATTAAAAAAGGACTTTCAGAGGAAGTGACATTTAAACCGAGACCTACAGGATAAGGAGTTTACCGGAAGGGAAAAGGGGTGCAAGGATTTCTAGTCAGAGACAAGAGGTTTTGTGATATCATTTTATAGTACTTATGACCTTTTGAAATGCTTATATAATTAGGTACTAGTATATGAGCAAGACAGTTTATAGAGCTGTGTTACTGAAAAGATATGTATAAATTACATTTTTATAAATGAATTCTTGAATTCCTGCAGGCTTACATTATATTCACTGTGCTATATCATCTGCATTTGATTGATGTTCAGTTTCTTCAATTACTGCTAGATTGATCTTTCTAAAGCACAACTTTGATAATGCTTTTTCCTGCTCAGAAGTCTTTACCAGCTCCCTAATTACCCAATAAAATCCAGACTTCTCAGCCTCATGGCCAGATTCTCCAAAATTGGTCCTACTCTCAATTTCCGATTTCATCTTTAATTCCCCCCCCCACCCGTTTTTGTAGTTTTCCCTGTTAGCCAACAGAATTTCTGAAAGCGCATGAATCCTTTCTCATATTTCCACCTTTACCTGCATTATTTCTCTGTCTTTACAATCTGTTTACCTCCTTCTCAGATAGTCTAAACCCCATGTATTTTTCCAGACCCATCTCAAATGTTACCATCTAATCTCAGTGTCTTCTCTGGTCACTCCAGCTGGAAGTCACTTCTTTTTCACTGATTCTTATGATATTTTATTTTTTACTGTTCTTTAGGTACTTCTTCCTTCTTATTTGTTTTAAAGTTGTTTCTAGGATGAATTATCCCAGCTAGAATCATAAGGTTCTTGAGGCCAAAGCCTGTGACGGATAAGTCAATGATTCTCTCACTGTGCCTAGCCTAGTCCTTTGGTTATGGTAGGCTCTAAATAAAAAAATTTGGAAGGAATTATAAGTTAAAGTTAGTTGCTACCTTGACCTTAAAAAGTAGTTAGTGCTCTCTAAACAAATACATCAAGAGACTGATATGTACAAAAATCCTTTGCAATGTTGGCAGTCCTAAATTCACATTTTCTTACAAAGGGATACTACTTGCTTGGGATGTTTATATGTTTTCTTTTGTGTACTCCTGTGACATTTATAGAGATTATTTTAGATTCATAAATGATGCTGTTATTTTCATTTCTGCCTTTTTTCTGAAGGTTTGCATGATCATTTAGCAGTAAAAAAGAACAAATTGGCATTCTCTCTGCTAGTTCAGTGGTTGGCAAACCGCGGCTCGCGAGTCACGTGCGGCTCTTTGACTCCTTGGCTGCGGCTCTTCCATGAAATGTTTAGTGCAGGCACGGAATATTTATTAACTTGCCTTGAAGAGACGAGTAAACATTTTTGAAATGCAAGCCTACAGAAAAGAGGCACATTTTTAGAAAGCAACAATAGCGCGGATAGTCGCTCGCAAACATGTGTATCATTATCTCCGTCGAATTGCTGCCCACCGAAATGTATTTTAACTACAAATAGGAAGAAAGCAGTCGAGGAACTCCAGAGGAGACAAGAAAGGTCAGCTTTTGTTTTTAATCACTGGGTGCAATCTTCTAACAATGTTAATATGGCAAGTTTTGTAGTTAGTCAGGAGATTGCTCAGA
>PVKE010028086.1:0-21167 GCA_004027555.1 Craseonycteris thonglongyai | reverse complement strand
GAGACAGTCAACATCATGGACAAGACTGGCGAGATACAACAAGAGAAGATGCTAGGTGAGGCTGCGATGATGCGCAGACAATCAACTCACAGGGATAAATCCACTCGTACTCTCATTGGTCGATGTCGCACCGGAAACCAATCACGCGCCTTTATGAGAGCCCGTGGTATGTACTCTGAGTCAACTCATCTCTTTGACATGCAGGGATCCTTCTCTCTCACGCATCAACATGAAACAACGCTCCTTTCCGCAATGTGGCTGCCGACATGGTTGTATTTTTTCATTTTTATTTTTTGATGAATATTTTGGAAAAGCCCGCAAAGCACTGAAGCCGCAAAACATGAAGCGCGAAGTGGCGAGGGAACACTGTGCTGCTGTTGATCACTTTTTAAAATTCTCAAATTATCTCAAATTTGGCTGGTGGAAACCCCTTCAAATTACACTGCTCCCTGACGTGTGCCATCATTTTCTGAGCATTTCCTTGCTTTGTGCCATAAGATGTTCATGTTCATCTTGTGCTCTACCTTGACCCAGCCCTGGAATCAATCATTTTTCCAAGGAGTCCTGATTCCTTTCAGTTAAAAATTATATTTAGAAACCAGGATCTGAGTAATAGGTGTCCTTTTGCATATACTCTGATTTGAAGGAAATTAGGATATTTAATCAGAAATTCCACTAATGTTAGGGTGCTAAGAAAATGTGACTCGTACATAACAGGCACTCAAATATGTAGTGAATAAATTAATAAATCAAAGAAGGACTCTGTAGAGTGCTCTCCAAAACCAAACTTTGTGAAATCCAGAGAGAGTCAGGAGGCTGAGGCCAGTGAACATTACAAGGGAAACAAGAAAGGTAAATTCAAGGCAGAGATCATATTTAGCCTCTGGAGGAGAGGAGAAAAGGTACATTTGAGAAAAGGCTGTTGGGAGAATAAGAGGAATGGTAATCAGAGTCATGCCCAGAATATTTAACCCAGTTCCCATTTACAAAAAAGTGTAGTTCACTAACACGTTCATTTAATTTTACATAAACACACTCTTTATGGCTGAAGCAAATCTGACCGGTTTTCAATGAGAAAATAAAATATAAAAACTGCTCTTGGAATTATTTCTAAACAGAACTTGTCTCTAATCCTAATGTAACAAAAACGTATGATGATGATCAGTATTTGTCAATTTTTTTCATGTGTAAGAATGCTGTTTTCTAGAATTTGACGTTTTCAGCGATCAAGAATTACTTTATTTTGTAGATGAAAATACCACTATTAAAAACAGAATGCATAAATAGAGTGATGTCATTTGTTTCCAAAGACTATCAATATAGCAGAGTAAAGCAAAATAATAATAAAGCAAGGTATTTCATAGCAAACTTTGGGGGTAAGGTTAAGATTGTAATCCACTGAGTTATCTCAGGGTAACTGCTACAGCCCACAAGCACAGCCTGAAATGGGAAATGAGTTACGTAAACATACGGACTGCTGAATACAAAAGCACAGAAATCTGATTCCAAGAATAAATAAAGGTCAGGTGAGGGGCACAGAAGGCTGAGAAGAGCTAAACTAGTTTGTCTTTGATGGAGAACCACCCACAGCACTAGAAATGAGCTATTATTTCACTCAGGAACAATTTCGCAAAAGATAAGGAAGTTGGACTTTCCCCAAGAAGAACCTTTAGTTCCTAGCCTGATACGCATATGTAAAAATTTGTATTCTATTTCTGATTACAAAGACAATGAGGTTAATAAATTCAAAACCAGTCAATCTATGACCTAAAAATCATAATACTGACTTTGTTTATAAGTTCCCTGTTTTGTTTTTTGTTTTGTTTTTAAAGATTTTACTGTTTTTGACAGAGAGAGATACACAGAGAGAAGGGGGAGGGCCCAGAGCAGTCTCCATAGTTGCACATTATTGGTTTTTCCACATAGTTTCATTCCACAGGTGGGCGAGGGGCTGCACAGGGCAGGAACTGGGTCGGGATCTCATCCCGATGAGAACCAAACTGGGGGCACTCCCCAGTTCAGTATATGGGTCCACACAGGCCAGGGCCAGGATTCAATCCTCGTTCCCTGGTGCTGCAAAGTGAGTGCTTAACCCACTGAGTCATCCCAGCTTTCCCTTGAGTTCCCTGTTTAAAGAACAAAATTTTATCTAGACAGAGAATGAGGTGGATCTATCTGGAGAGACATGAAAATATCAAGTTTCTGTGCACTGTTTTGCACAACCTCCTTTTCTTTAAAGATAAATTTTTTTAATTACATGTACTAATATATGCATGTGTATGCATGGAAAAAGACTGAGGATACACACCGAGTTTCTTTTAGAAACAGGAATAGGGAGGGAGAGAACTTCATTTTCACTTTTTACATATCCATATTTAATAGTACTCCTTATTATGCTCTTTTTCAAGTAAAAAACTGAAAGAGAATAAATGTGTTCACATCTATCAATCTTCAATGGGTCAATGTTGGATCCCTTCCTTTTACTAAAACAGAACCATCAAGTCAAATTAAAACCTATACTTTAATAATTTCCTCAATATACTTTTAAGTACGAGTAACAAATCCCCTGTGAGATTGTCCACGACACACGTCTTAACAGGTCAGGAACATTCTACTTGGGACAACCTTTTTGTTTTTAAGATTTTATTGTTTGAGAGGTGAGAGAGTGAGGGTGAGTAAGAAAGAGAGAGAGAGAAGGGAGGAGGGCCCAGAGCTGTCTCCATAGTTGTACATCATTAGCTGTGACATAGTTTCATTCCGCACAGGCAAATGTGGGACTGCGAAGGGCGGGAACCAAACTGGGGGCCTCCCACATAGGAGGCGAGAACCTTCACCGCTGAGCTATCCCAGTGGTTACCAGCTGCAATGAGTTTAGCATATGGGTCTGCACAGGCTAGGGCTGGGATTCAACCCCTGGACCTCACTTAGGGTTGCAAGGCAAGCTCTCAACCTGCTGAGTTATCCCAGCATTCCCATACTTGGGACAATCTTACACCATAACTTTTAAAGAATCCCAAAGCTTTGATCAGGTTCTCATACTTACCTTTTTTATTGGTTGTGAAGTACTTGGAGTCAGTCATGGTGTTGGATCTTTAATGTGCACCTATAGGAAGAGAAAAGAATTCCTTTATCTAAGCTATTTATGTCCAGCAAGGCATTCAATTAATTTTAATAACATTTATATAAAGAATTTCCATAATTAGGAATGAGTATATTCTTCCTCACTACCAACACTGATGATTCAAGGAATGCAATAATTAAGAACAGAACTCCTTGACTCAAGGATCTAATTGGGGCAAAACCCAAAAGCCAAATGAAATGGAGTGATAGTCTGACTCTATCATGACTTTATGATGTTATCCATAACTATCTCCTCAAATCCTTCAAGACCAAAAGCTAGACCTTTTCATAAATATATCTTTATACACTCAAATATTTAAGATAAGGCAAAGTTTGTTTCTAGAGATCTCCCTATTTCTTTCCATTCAGGAAACTCTGATTTACTTTCCTGCCTCAAGATGGAGTCACTCCAAAACATGTATTTTGAAGCATTGTAAGGTAAAAGGAGAAAACAATTCAGGCAATCTATTCACCATTACATGCAACTTTAAATAAAAAGAATCTCAAAAAAACAAAACATACCAACCAATGTCACCCCATTAAATTTAACAATAAAATATAATAATATTAAGAAAAAAAAAAATTTTTAACTAGAACAATATTCTTTCATGACAAACATCTAGAGAGGCAAACATGCCTTATGCATTTTTGGCTAGTTTATGTATTTCCAACAATTTACACTTAGCCCAACCATATACCCAAAGAATAAATATCAGTTTATAGCTTAAAAAACAAGGTAAAAAAAACTAAGATATGGGGAAAGCCGGGACGGCTCAGCGGGTTGAGCACTCGCTTTGAGGCCACGAGGACCGAGGATTGAATCCCGGCTCCGGCCCAGGCAGGACCCACATGCTGAACTGGGGAGTTCCCACAGTTCGGTTCTCTAGCTGTCTCTGTCTCTGTCTCTCTCTCTATCTGTCAAATGTAAAATAAAAAAATAAATATGCACTGAAGATAAAATAATTACTCTCTATAAATATAAAAAAAAAATAAAAATATTATACTATAAAAAAAAAAAAAACTAAGATATCTGTCCAGTCACACTGCATATGAAAGAGAATCAGAACTGAAATTAAAATTTAAAAGAATACAGATCACAGCCTCAACTTTAACTCTTCTGTTCCAATTTCCAGAATTAATCCAACTGACACATGGCTCTAACCAATAAAATAAAAACAAAAACAAAATACCAAAAAGCAGCATTGGCATGCCAGGAGAGCTCAACTGATTGAGTGCTTGCCTTGCAACAGCGAAGTCCAGGGATTGAATCCTGGCCCCAGCCATGCAAATCCTCATGCTGAACTACAGCACACTTGGTAGCTGCCAGGATGGTGGTAAAGGTTCTCACCTTCCATAAAGGAGAGGGAGGGGGGCGGGGGGGGGCAGGCTCAGTTCCACCCCGTGAGGCCCCATATCCACCTGTGCAGAATGAAACCATGTCAAAAAACTAATGATGTACAGCTATGGAGACTGCTCTGGGCTCTCCACTTCTCTCTGTCTCTCTCTCACCTTCTCTCAAAAAAAAAATCTTAGGGGAAGCCGGGATGGCTCAGTAGGTTAAGCACTCACTTTACAGCCACAGGGACCGAGAATTGAATCCTGGCCCCAGCCCGTACGAACCCATATGCTGAACTGGGGAGTGCCCCCAGTTCAGTTCTCACCTGGGCGAGACCCCGCCCACCTGTGGAATGAAACTAAGTGGAAAAACCAATGATGTGCAACTATGGAGACTGTTCTGGACCCTCCCCCTTCTCTCTATCTCTGTATCTCTCTCTCTCTCTCTCTGTCAAAAACAATAAAAATTAAAAATAAATCTTAAAAAAAAAAAAAAGGGAAGCCGGGATGGCTCAGTGGGTTAAGCACTCACTTTGCAGCCCCGGGGACCAAAGATCGAATCCCGGCCCCGGCCCGTGCAGACCCATACGCTGAATTGGGGAGTGTCCCCAATGCAGTTCTTGCTGGGTTGAGACCCCGGCCCAGTTCCTGCCCTGTGCAGCCCCTGCCCACCTGTGGAATGAAACTATGTGGAAAAACCGATGATGTGCAACTATAGAGACTGTTCTGGGCCCTTCCCCTTCTCTCTGTCTCTGTCTCTCTGTCTCTGTCAAAAACAATAAAATTAATCTTTAAAAAAAAAAAGCAGCATGGACTAGTCACATTTCTCCCCACATAATGAGAAAATGTTTTCTGATTTGAGAAACTCTAAGACTGTCCAATGTACTTTACTTTTTTGAATACATCAAATTTTTCTTTTAATAGAATCCTTCTGCTCTCAAAAATGATTATCTTCTCCCTTAAACCACCATCATTACAATACTTATTTCCAAATTTAGGACAGATGCCCTGGTACCTGCTCATTACTGTCAGGTCAAAACAACACGAGTGATAATATAGTATTTGGCAAACTTGAGCACTAAACAAATCAATGTAATTAAAGAACAGGAAAAAGAGCCAAAAAACATAAAATAATGAAAAATGCTTGGCTCAAATCTGATCTCTAAACTGTGCTACTTGAACAATCTAAGGGAAATTAGACTCATTTGCTATCCTTCCTAGCAGCCACTTACACTATTTATAGTCCTAATCCTTATACAATAATGCTTAAGGTTTTACCAGAATTTCACTGAATTACCTTGTTAAAAGAAGTGAGCTACTGGGAAGCTCGGATGGCTCAGTGGGTTAAGTGCTTGCTTTGTAGCCCTGGAGCCCGAGGATCGAATCCTGGGCCTGGCCCATGCGGACCCACATGCTGAGCTGGGGTGTGCCCCCAGTTCAGTTCTTGCCAGGGCCTATGTGGGAGGCTCCTGGCCCAGTTCCTGCAATGCGCAGCCCCGTGCCCACCTGTGGAGTGAAACTATATGGAAAACTAATGCTGTCAACTATGGAGAAGGCTCTGGGCCCTCCCCTTTCTGTCTGTCTGTCTATCAAAAAAAAACAATAAAAATCAATCTTAAAAAAAAAGGGAAGGAGGGAGGGAGGGAGGGAGGGAGGGAGGGAGGGAGGGAGGAGCCGGAATGGCTCAGTGGGTTAAGAACTCACTTTGCTGCCCCGGGGACCTAGGATCGAATCCTGGCCCCGGCCAGGCCCGTGCGGACCCACATGCTGAACTAGGGAGTGCCCCCAGTTTGGTTCTCACCTGAACTAGGGAGTGTCCCCAGTTTGGTTCTCACCGGGGTGAGACCCTGGCCCAGTTCCTGCCCTGTGCAGCCCCGCACCCACCTGTAGAATGAAACTATGTGGAAAAACCAATAATGTGCAACTATGGAGACTGTTCTGGACCCTCCCCCTTCTCTCTGTCTCTGTATTGCTCTCTGTCAAAAACAATGAAAATAAATAAATCTTTAAAAAAAAAACAACAAAGAAGTGAGCTAGAACTCACAAATATCATTATTTAATGCAGAAATTTGTTTTTGACAGTATTTGTTATAATTAAAAATTAACCTGTAATAGAGGCTTGCCTTACACAATATATTCACAATACCTTTCTAGCAAAAATTCAAAGAATGTTATAATCATCTAATCCATTCACAATGTAAACTAAAAGTGAAGTGGGCAAATTGGAGAAAGGAGTCCTTCACATAAAAGAATGGAATAAATATGAAGTTATCATGTGAGAACTTATAAACAGAAAGAGAAAAGCCTGTATACTGAAATTATTACTACAGCCTTACGGAAGGGCCATAGCTCAAGGCCACTATGGTCTATCTAGGATGTTATTATGCCATTCTAAGTACTATAGGATCATCAAAACGTAAAACTTGCTTAAGATTTAAAAACAAAATGAGATTGGAACTTTTCACCCAGTTTCTTTGAAGGACACAAACTGTTGTTTGCTAAAGCTCTCAGAGACACGCACACATACTAAATTCTTAACAGTTTCCATACAATCTGTTAATCATTAAATTAACCTAGTCTTAAATCTTACCTTTATTGTCCTAGACACTTCATTACATCCCCTAACAAATTTCATTGTCAAGAAATGTATTTCTGTCCTATTCATTGTGAGCACTGTGTTCTTAACTAAAGATTAATGTACCCACCCACAAAATTTCAGAAAAGAGGAATCAAGTAATTTTACATTCTAAATTAAGATTCCCTACCCCTAAAATAAGAGAGAAATATATCACTTTCTTAACTCTTACTGTTGTAAGCCCGATGATGAAATATCCCTTACCCGTATTGGCAGGGAAACACTGTATCAAGTCAGTTCCTGCCTTAAGCCAAAAAAAATTTCAAGAAAAATATAAAAATGATCTAAACAAAAACAAATGAGAAGAGGTAGTGGTTGCACAACACTGGGCATGTATGACAAGCCACTGAACTGTTCACTTTAAAATAGTTAATTTTGTTATGTGAATTACACCTCAGAAATTTGTCTATGTATTATTTTTTAAATGAGATACATTTAATTACATGCCAAAGATGAACATAACCAGATTCTCCAAAATATAGGATGAAAACTGCTGTCTGCATTAGAAGCCAAAGAAAAACCAGCCAAAATAGAGCTCAAGGGAGAAAAAAATCAAGTACTTGCTGAAGGGCCCCAGAAAAAAGCAAAGCTATCTCACAATTTGAATTCACACTACCTTTCTACCAGATCTAACTAGACAAATCCTGGATGTTCTGAGGACTTGCAACATGGCCTAGGGACACTGTTCAATAAAAAAGCTGCCACAATCAAAACACAGGATCATTCTTCCTTGACCTAGCCCTGAGTGTGGTGTCACTCACTGCATTTCAGAGGTCTCCCTACACAGCATTATACATCTAGATTTAACATAACCTAGTTTCTACTAAATATAGATTGTGAAAGTCCCTTCTCTCTTTGTATTTCTTGCTCTTTCCAGGCCCTCCAAAGAGAATAAGATCGGGAAAAAAATTAAGAGGGTCTTAATTTCAAATGGCTCTCTGAGAAATGGCAGCTAAATTAAAGGCCACAAAATCCCTTCTTTACACTAAAAGTAGAGCTTAGGTAGTCCGGTGCTTCTACAGAAAAGAAGGCCAAAGAGTTATCCAAATTATAAAGCAGAAAGGTCATTTCAGCAATCTTTTATTACAAGGCTGAAAGGTGTTAGTCTACTATTTCAGTAATAATGCAATGACAATAGCTTCTTCAGGTATCATTTAACTCCTAAGAAATTACAAAAGACACGTAATTACAACAGACATATATGTGATTTCCACTTAAATATGATAGACTACAGGGGAGTTTATTAATATTATACAGTAAGAACTCAAAAGTTTTACATTCTACTTTTAACTGAAATACCGGTACCAATAAACTCAGGAAAACTTAAACCTTGGAGGAAAGAGGAAGAAGAGAGAACATGTCCTATCTTATTCATTCCTTGTTCAGCTTGCTTCAAACCTGCACCTAAAATGTATTTTAAAATATGAATCTGTTTAAGAAAAAAAAGGTGGAACTGAACCTTCTCGAGTCTTAATTCACAGACCTTTAGCTTTATATTAATTTCACCACCCAACTTTCAGTGTGGCTGTTTGCAGAACACACTATTCTTTTGCTTTCTTGGATGTTTAAACTGTTAAGATACCTGCAAATAGTTCTCACCTTACCACTATGCTTAGTCATCACTGGAATGTGTTACACGTTTTCTTGTACAGCTGCATCTCCTTCATCTGCTGCTTTCTATTATTACTTGGTAAATGTACCCTCAGGCTAAGCAAAACTACACCAGGAAGGTTATTAATAGTTTACATTGTTCCTAATTGTGAACACCTTTGTTATTGTCTTTTCTAAACTTATTACGTTTTCTTTACTTTTTTCTAAAATTACATTTATTACAGCTGTGTCTGGCATTTTAAGAACACTTCCTTTCAAAAGTCAGTTTAACGAAGCATCCACACTTAATGAAACAGCCTGCCCCCCCCGCCCCCCCAATATAAGACTACTTTGAAAACAAACAGCATTAAACTATTTGGATTCAAAGAATTTGAAAATAACAGGAGGTTCCAGTTCCTTTGCCTCTTGGCTTAATCTACAGCCTTTCTCAAACCCGACCATTCCTGCTAAATTCAAAAGAAAAAAATTCCGGGCTAAGAGTTACCACCACTGGCTGCCTGCCCCCTCGTTCACATCGACTCAGTTCCGGAGGCTTTTCTTCCCTTCCCTTCTCAGGAATTTGTGTTCTTTCCTCAGGTGGTCAAGATTCTAGAGATTTGTTCCTCCATTACGGGCTGGAGGTAAGTGTCTTTTAACCTCAAATTACGAGAGACAGGCGAGGTTTGCGCATCCATGGGCAAACCTTTGGGGGAATCCCTTCTCCCTCTCGCTAACTGGGCAGGACCCAGGCTCTCAGTGAATGACGCCAAGCAACGAGGATTGGTTCTCAGGTCGGCCTCCAGCCTCCATCCGCCAAACCCTTGGCCTCCGGCCTTCCTAACCCCCGACATCAAACATAGCTACCCCCTCAGCCCGCTCCCCCACAAATCCCAGCTGCCACACCCGAGGATTCTCTCACCCGCCAGAGGTGGAGTCCTTTTTTCCAACCCTCTTCCTCACAACGGTCACACCCGACGGCTCACTCCATCCTCAATGGTCTCGCTCCTAGGATTGCCTCTCCTCTGCCCTTCTGCAACCCATCCTAGAGTTTCTCCCCTCCCCATCAATGAGACACACCCCAAAGTTAGCCAGCTTGAACTCACCGGAGGCAAGGGCGGGGGTGGTGGCAGCAGCCAGAGCACGGCCCGAGCGGTGTTGTAATGGTTTCCTGCACGTCACGACTCCTTTTCCAGGTCTAAGCCACTGCGCAAAACTAACTTTGCCAGGAACAAAGATGGCGGACAGGAAACTGACGTCAGAGAACCTCGCCGCGCAACGTCATCCCTGCGCGCGGAAGAAGCAAAAGTCGATGATCTCCGTACCTTTGAAGGTGGAAAAAGTTTGGTTGGTCGGGAAGAGACCTGACACCGGCGTCTCAGATGATTCAGGCTCTCGCCAAAGGTATATTAAACAAGTTGATAGTCTCTGTATTTCCTCGCACGGTTCTCTAAAAACCTTACACATAGGGTGAAAAATTCTATTTCTTTAAAAACAACTCAGCTAATTTCCCAGGCCAGTTCAGGAGTGTGGACAGGCAGTGGGACTGGAGGAGGGCGGTTCAAAAAACAGGTTAAGATGGTGTCAGATCTGAGTTCAAAATCTTTCCCCTGAATGTGACTGGAAAAGTTACTTAACGTCTCCTCAACCTACTTAGACTTATCTGTGAAGTGGAGCCTTAAAATATCTGTCTTGGATTTGTGAAATTTAACGGGAATAAAGCACGTAAAGCATGTGATAGGTGTGCTTACACAAAACTTTCTTTTGTTAGCCACAATCTCTGTACCTTCCCCTCAATTTTTCTGTGAATCTAAAACAACTGCTCTAGAATAAATTTGTTTTTTTTTTTTAAAGATTCATTTTTAGTTTTTGACAGAGAAAGAGAGAGACAGAGAGAAGGGGCAGTGCCCAGAACAGTCCCCATAGTTGCACATCATTGGTTTTTCCAGTTTCATTCCTCAGGTGGTCGCGGGGCTGCACAGGGCAGGAACTGGGCCAGGGTCTCACCTGGTGAGAACCGAACTGGGGGCACTCCCCAGTTCAGTATATGGGTCCACACAGACCGGGGCCGGGATTCGATCCTAGGTCCCTGGGGCTGCAAGGTGAGCACTTAACCCACTGAGCCATCCTGACTTCCCCAAAGTGTTTTGTTTTGTGTTTCTTTTTTAATGTGAAGAGTGAGAGCCTGGGGCAAAAGCTGAGGAAACCAAAATTTGAAAGGGACTGAGAAATAGGTAGAAGGAAAAGCAGGCAGTTATGTTTCAGGATGCTTTTAGACTTCCATGAAAGTAGGGTAAGTTGGATGGCTCAGCGGGTTAAGCGCTCACTTTACAGCCCCGGGGACCAAAGATCAAATCCCAGCCCCTGCCCATGCGGACCCATATGCTGAACTGGGGTGTACTTCCCATGCAGGAGGCCCCCAGTTCAGTTCTTGCCCCTTGGTTCGGCCCCTGACTCAAGGGGATGTACCTCCCATGCCGGAGGCCTCCAGCCCAGTCCCCGCCCACCTGTGTGGAACGAAACCATGTCAAAAACTGATGATGTTCAACTATGGACATCTCTGTCTCTCTGTCTCTCTCTGTCAAAAACAACAAAATAAATCTTTAGACTCTCATGAAAGTAGGAACTATATCAATCTGTTCACTCTTCTGAAGCCTACTCTCCTCCCCAAAATTTGTTGATAAATAAATGTGAGTAGTCAAAATCAGCTGCCATAGACATAGGGAGGAAGGGATGAAAAGTGTCCAAGAATTTAGCAACACAAAGGTCTTTTATGTCATTGAGAACATCAGCAGAGATATGAAGGCAAAAACCATGCTGCAGAAGTGTGAGGATGAATGGGAGGTACAGAAATAAAATCAGGAGTTACAAATAACTCCACAAGAACATATGGCTGAAAAGAGAAGAGATATAGGCTGATGTCTGAGGGAGAGGGGAGCAAGAGGGATGTCAAGATAGTTCAACAGGTTGAGCGCTTTCTTTGCAGCTGCAAGATCTCGGGATCAAGTCCTGGTCCCACCTGTGCAGACCCACATGCTGAACTGTGGCACAATTGGTCACCGCTGGGATGGCGGTGAAGGCTATCACCTCCCATGCAGGAGACCCCCAGTTCAGTTCCTGCCCCACACAGCCCCACATCCACCTGTGTGGAATGAAACTATATCACAACTTATGACATGCAACTTTGGAGACTGCTGGGCCCTCTCCCTTCTCTCTGTCTCCCTCATCTTCTCTGAAACAATAAAATTAATCTTTTAAAAAAGAGGGGGGGGGGAGACAGGATATTTTTATGTTCTATACTCACATTTTCTTTACACTATCCTTTTAGCAATACTATGGATTCAATTATCTTTCATATCCATATGACTTCACTATCTTTATCTCTAGCCTTGACCTAGTCACCAAACTTCACAAACAAATTGGTAACAACACTGATGGGTAATTCTATAATTATGGCCCATCCAAATTAAGCACATAATAAGGGGATGGGGGAGAGAAGGTGGTTGAAAAACCTGGTTCCAGGTACAACTCCCAACAGACACAGGTGGATTTTGTCAAGAAGATGCCACCAGAAAAATCTTAAAGAACTTTGATTCTTATCCATTCCCTATTCAGAAACTTACAACAGCTCCTCATTGCTTACTATCCACAAAACCTATACTTCCCCATTTTCCCCATCTTTTTTAGTTTTCTCATCTATAAAATGGGAAAAATTGAAATATTCAATCATAATGTTACAAGCATGAAATGAATTAATATATGTAAAGCAAAAATCTTTTATCAATGTGACTTCCTCTGGCAGGTATGTTAGTAGAGTAAAAGACACCTTTAGACTATAATTAAGGTTAACTTGCAAGATTTTATTTCTCTCCTATTCAAACAACTAAACCTAAATATTGTTTTTGAGGGTTCTCATTATGTAAACCAATTTTTATCTTTATACCTTACAGTCCTTCAGGCAGTGAATACCTACTATTTCTAGCTATTTAGCCCAGGGGTGGGGACGTTTTGAAGAAGACAAGTTGAACTTTAACTCTTATCTAAATTCAGTTAACCTATATTAGCGATTCAAACGATGTAAACGCAATTTGCTACTGTGAGGTAGATTACATTAACTCTGGTATACAGTGACCCCTCGTTTTTCGCAGTTAATGGGGACCAGAACCTTCCGCGAAAGCTGAAAAACCACGAAGTAGGATTTGCCCCTAGGAATTTTCGTGTATGCGGGTACAAGAATGTTTTAAATATGTAAACAGTAGTCATACTTTACTCATTTAAGACAAAAATTACAACAGTATACGTATTTACTTAAACGTGCCAGTGCTAATTAATAAGGTTAATTACAAAACCTTATACAGTAATAAACATGAATCAACATTGCTTTCTGAGAGAGGCGAAGAGTCTTGTGTTGGTGGCGGAGGAGAGGCTCTCACTTGACTCGTAGAAGCTTTAGGCTCACTCGGAGACTCTCGAGCATCAACATGAAACAACGCTCCTTTCCGCAATGTGGCTGCTGACATGGTTGTATTTTTTCATTTTTATTTTTTGATGAATGTTTTGGGGAAACCCGCGAAGCACTGAAGCCGCAAAACATGAAGCGCGAAGTGGCGAGGGAACACTGTACCACGAAAAGTACCTTTGTCAGACTTCCTCAGTTCATGCTAGGTAGAATTCATCAGGATCCCTCCGTCTTAGCCTTAGCACTGTATTCGTACTGCTAAAGTGACACACCCTCCACCTTGTACGAAGATAGGAACCATTTTCATCTAGTGTAGCAAGTACCTAGTTATGCTTGGATGTAACTAAACCTAGAAGACAGGTTAAGCTACCAGCTTGGACGAAAAGTAGTCGCCCCAAGTTCTGAGGAATCGCAGGAACCTCTCGTTCTAATCACCTTTCTTTATAACTGGGAGTCAATGACGGGCGTCCATCTCCAGCAACGTCGCTTCAAACCCTTCCTGAAGGCGGCAGAATACACACTGCCGCCGCCGCCACGCGCGAAGGGCCTTTGCCTTTCCACATTCCCTTTACCCTTCCGTCCCTAACTCGATCGCCCCCCCAAAAAAAAAGACCTCTGCAGAGACTCAGCGTTGTGGCTTTTCACAGAGACTGGGATGCACAACCAGCTAAAAGAAAGTGTGACAGACGAGCCGACACCTCCACTCCAAGCGCACCGCCAAGTGCCCATTTCAATTTCAGCGGGGGCGGAAGCGGAAGTGCTGGTGGGGTCATCGAGTTTTCTAGTTCCGTTTGCGAGGCCGCAAGCGGGACTGGAGAACCCCCACGCCGCCGTTCCCAAGTACCGGCGGCTTGTTTCCGGGAGCGGCTTCTGTCCCAAAGCTGAGACCTCCCTCCAAACGCGGCGTCGCGGGTGCAACGCTCCTCGCCCGGGGTGGGCGCGCAGGGACGGGCGCGGACGGCGGTCCTTCACAGCCAACAGGTGGAGCCAGTCGCGGCGCGCAGACCCCGCTCTGGCACCTCTGGTCCCCGAGCCGGCTGGCTTTTGAGCCCTCGCGACTGGGGAGTCCCTGATTCACAGCCTGCAGCACTGCAGCTCGAGAGGACAGCGCCCCTTCGCCCATGGTCACACTGCTCTGGGAGGTGCTCCATTTGACAAGTCACCCCGTCCCCACACACCACTTCCACCCACATCTGCCTTCACTTCGTCCTTAACCTCCTTGAGACGCCTCCCCTCTGCTTCCAGAAGAGGTCCTTTTTTCCCCAGTTCCCATAAAAATTGAGAGGCGTTTCGAGTAGGCTGCAGAAAGATTACTTCCAAAACTGAGCACCCATTTGATACCCAAAACAACTCTATGCTTACTAGACAGTTTGTGGGCAAAGTGAAAGCCAGTGCACACCGGAACCTATGGCTGAGCACGGGGCTCACATCACAACTGCTTCTGTGGTGGATGACCAGCCATCCATCTTTGAGGTGGTAGCACAGGACAGTTTAATGACAGCAGTGAGACCTGCTCTTCAGCATGTGGTCAAGGTAAGGTATTCATTCTTTGAATGGTTTTAGGGACGACTGGGTGAAAATCATACCAATAATTAGTTTATTTTGTAGCCTAGGATTGAAATTACCGATTAGCATATAATTAATATCCTATGATTTAAACGTTATTGAGTTCCTGTTATGTGTAGAGTCCTGTAATGAATACATAGCACTTCAGGGAGGATAGCGTAGATACCCAAGAAAGGGACTTATTTAATCGCAAAATGTACAGTTTAGACTAGGAAAAGGAAATGTAAATGCAAGGCATAGTAGCTGTGAAATGCAATGAATTTCATTTATTAATTTACTTGGCTTTAGGTTCTTGCAGAATCAAATCCTGCCCACTATGGCTTCTTTTGGAGGTGGTTTGATGAAATCTTTACCCTGCTAGATCTTCTGCTCCAGCAGCATTATCTATCTAAAACAAGTGCCTCATTTTCTGAAAACTTCTATGGCTTAAAGCGAATTGTAATGGGGGACACACACAAGCTTCAGAGACTGGCCAGTGCTGGTCTGCCAAAGCACCAGCTTTGGAAGTCAATTATGTTCCTGGTTCTTCTTCCCTATCTGAAAGGGAAGCTGGAGAAGCTGGTTTCGAGCCTGAGGGAAGAGGATGAATATTCTATCCATCCCCCTTATTCCCGCTGGAAACAATTTTACAGAGCGGTCCTGGCAGCCTACCCATATGTTAACATGGCCTGGGAAGGTTGGTTTCTTGTACAGCAACTTCGGTACATCCTAGGAAAGGCTCAGCATCACTCTCCACTATTAAGTCTGGCTGGAGTTCGGCTAGGTCGGCTTACAGTTCAGGATATACAAGCTCTGGAGCACAAACCAACTGAAGCCAGCATGGTGCAGCAACCAGCCAGGAGGTAAGACCTTAACAGTTTTTTCCCAATATCTTTAACAAATTCTAAAATCTTACTCTAATTTCATGAAACTCACCTCCCTAAGTCCACTTTTTCAGGTATTTTATAAAAGCATAGAAAAATTCCATGTCCATAAAACAAGTATTGCCATCCTGCTCACCTTTCTCATGGTAACAGCTATTTTTTGTGCACTCTTGCTAGGTACCAGGCCCTATGCTAGATGTTTGTTTTATGTACGTTATCTCAGTCCTCATCACAACCCTATGAAATTAAATATGTTAGCCCTACTTAACAGTTGAGGAAACTAAGCCCTAAAAGGTAAGTACCTTGCCAGGGCCAAGAGCTGAGATTCAAGCCAGCGATCAACACAATTCTCAAAATAGCTCTTAACCATATTGTACTGCTTCTAGTGTTTGTATTTTCTGACAAGTTCAAATATATATTCATCAATACTGCTACTTTTCTTTTTTTAAGATTTATTTTGTTTTTGACAGAGAAGGGGGAGAGCCCAGAGCAGTCTCTGTAGTTGCACGTAATTAGTTTTCTAGTTTCATTACACAGGTGGGAGCGAGACTGCACAGAGCAGGAACTAGCCAGGGGCAGGGGCTTGGGGCTACACAGGGCAGGGACCGGCCGGGGGTTTCCCACATGGGAAACTCACCCCGGTGAGAACCAAACTGCTGGCACACCCTCTGTTCAGCAGATGGGTTCGCACAGGCTGGGGCAGGGAACCAATCCTCGGTCCCCAGGGCTACAGGACGAGTGCTCAGCCAGCTGAGCCATCCCGGCATCCCCAAAGTTATTTTTTAAGTGAGTCATTTCTTTTTCTGGATACACTATCTTCTACAAAAAAAAAAAAAAGGCTATATAATCAATGTCTCACTAATTTTTTCCTCAAAACACAAAACAAACAAAACCCTAGTCATTAAAAACAAAGCTTAGCTTTTGTGCTCCTAAAAATACTGTAAGTCATAAAGAGGGAATAATTTATAATACAACCTTAAGGAGACACTGCCAATCTAGCAACTATTCAGTCCCCAAACTGAGTTGGTGATTCTGATGAGAAGTGTTAAGAATTGCATTTATATTAGTCTCTGTGATTATACGTAAACAGTTTCTGGTTTTGCCTCCTCCTTCTTTTTTCCCAAACAGTGTTAGTGAGAAGATAAAGTCAACTCTGAAAAGAGCTGTGGGGGGTGTTGCCTTATCCCTCTCCACTGGCCTTTCTGTGGGTGTATTCTTCCTTCAGTTCCTTGAGTGGTGGTACTCATCTGAAAATCAAGAAACCATCAAATCATTGACTGCCCTGCCTACTCCACCACCACCAGTACATCTAGACTACAATTCTGATTCTCCCCTGTTACCCAAAATGAAGACTGTGTGCCCTCTGTGTCGTAAAACCCGGGTGAATGATACTGTTCTTGCCACCTCTGGCTATGTGTTTTGTTATCGTTGTGTGTTTAATTATGTGAGGAGTCACCAAGCTTGTCCCATCACAGGTTATCCAACAGAAGTACAACATCTAATTAAATTGTATTCCCCTGAGAACTGAAAGGGAATAGCATCTTATCTCAAAAAAATCATTGCACTGTAAGGCCACAGGGTTGGTTTTCAGCGTGGTACATAGCATTGTTTGATACTTCTCAGTCTTGATTCATAATTATATGAATATTAATGAATTTCTTTCATTAATCTTAACCTCTCTCTAGATACCTCTTTAAGAGTTGACCAAGCTGGTTAGAGTAAGAGAACAGGAATTGGCAGGGAACATGAGGGTGATTGTAGAGGAATGGATAAAAGGATAATTAGTACAGAAACTTTCCCTTAAAGAACAAAGAGTTATATAAGCTCTCAGGAAAAACCCAAGTGAGACCTCATAAATTAGGTGGTAAAGGGGAAGTAGGTCTTTTCTTTAGAAAAGGAAGTTTGTCTGTGAGGAAGAGGTTTTATCAGTTTGAAAACAATGTGAAAAGTGGGCTTGCTCTTTACAGAAACACTTTGAAAAACAACTTCCATATACTGTGACCCATTTGTTAAGTAACATCTGCTGTTTTTTATCAACTTTTAGATTCCTTTATGAGCCATACATGTCTTTCTTGGGAAACTACTTAAAGGAAAATAGGGATTGAGAGTATATATAGTCTGAAGATTTCAGTGCATAAAGGCTCTTTTAATAAGCTCTTTCTGCTTGCTGTTAAAAATTTATTAACTGGCATCAATTATTCTGCCTATTACTAAAGTTTCTATGAAACGCTTAAATAAATTTTAAGAATAAATGTTTTTGGCAAATAACTTCCATGTTGTCATGATTATGTGGAAACTTAAGTATTACTTGAGGTCTTCAAATTTTCATTCAGAAAAATTTTTCAAAAATTTTCATTTTTGTATTAACATTTTACTTTTTGTGCTAATCCAATTTTTTAGGGGGGTGAGGGGAAGTGAATCCTCTACTCCAACAGCAAAAGTTCAGCCTTGTGTGAAACATCTTGTATCACAAATACTACAGAAGAGATTCAAGGTGGCTAAGTAGATAAACACTGTGCTTGCCTCATCCCGTGAACACATCAAAATTACAACTAAATTATAGAACAGTCAACCTGGAAAACTATCTGAAGTCTAGCTGAACAGAAGTTATAACTAAGGATATAAAGAAGCCACATCGAGACTGGTAGGAAGGGTGAAGCACAAAACAGGCCAGCCTCAAACCTCTGTGTGGTGGTTGAGATTCAGGAGGGATATCTTAGACACAGAGGTTCCCCATGGAGGAGCAAGGGACCCCAGCCCCACACCAGGATCCCCAGTCTGGACTACTGGTACCAGGAAGAAGAGCCCCTACATCTATGAGAAATGGGGATTCTAACCATATGGGTAGGATGGAAGGCTGAGGGAAACCCAGACATCTTAAAGGACCCACACAGACTCATCCGCAGGCACTCACCCTGGGATCCTGAGGGTCAGTGACTTGGGGAGTGTCAGACATAGAGGGGACAGACCAAGGTGTGTAGTTTCAGGGCGAGCTGCGAGATAGTCACCATTTTCCCATGTGCAGTCTTCCTCCCATGCAGCCAGCAGGTGGGCACCATCTTTCATCTGTTGGGCCCTCCCCATTCCCATGGCCAAATCTGAACTGATCTAGTGGGCTCCACTTGCTCTACCCTGGTGACTCATTGAGATCCTGCCATACCCAACTCCCTAAGGAGGCTTTCTCAGCAGCTGAACCTTCCAGGAGCTGGCAGGTGGCAGCAAGTCTTGGTGTGGCTCGGCTTTTTGTGGAGCTACCCCAGACTAGGTACTGGTGACAGCCATCCTCGGTTTACAGCATGGCCTCTCCCACATGCCTGCAAGTCCAGCACAGGCAGTGTTTGACCATGACTTTGTACCTCTTACCAGGTAGTCCCTGGCCAGTCAGAGGCAGTGGGTGACCTGGGCCTACACTGGAGCCCCTCCCAAGAGGCCCCAGAATCAACATATTTGGAGACTGGATTCAGACCACAGCAGAGCATGACCCGATTATCCCACAAGCGGCATACCCAGAGGTCTGTTCAACCAGCATCAGAGCCTACAGGGGCGAATCCACCCCATGTGATAAGCTCCCAAACCACAGCCAATCAGCCTGAGGGTCAATCCCACCCACTGATGTGCCAATAACAATCAAGGCTCAACTCTAACAGTAGGGCATACAAAAGCCACTCAAGGGACACTCCTGGAGCACCCAGCACTGGTGACGAGGGAAACCATCTCTGGGCACCACAGGGCCCCTACTACACAGGGCCACCCAACAAAACTAGGAGATGTAACAGATCTCCCTAATACAGTAGACTCTTCATTAACCAGAACTCAGGTAACCAACACTCTCAACCAGCAAAAAAATTTTTTGATATTTTGAGGTGGTTTGAAGTGCTGGTTGCTTGAGTTCTGGTTCAAGGAAAGTCTACTTACATTTATTTATCCAGCATCTAACAATTGCCATTGGTGCCGGGTAACTAAGAGTCTAATGTACATAGAAACAAATACAGAGAGGCAGGCAAAATTGGGAAACAAAGACATACATCCCAAATGAAAGAAAAGGAGAAAACTCCAGAAAAAGAACTAAACAAAATGGGGGAAAGCAAACTACTAGATACAAAGCATGAAACAATGATTGCAAGGATGTTCATGGAACTTAGTGAGAATGTCAAGAAAATATAGCAAGCAAAAAAGGACACAGAAACCATAAAAAAAGCAGAAGTGAAGAATATATTAACTGAAATAAAGAGTGCACTAGAAGGAATCACCAGCAGACAAAATGAAGAGAATCGAATCGGCAATTTGGAAGAGAAGGTAGAAAACACCTAATCAGTACAGAAAAAAAAAAAAAAAATCCAAAAAATGAGGATAGTTTAAGAGACCTGTGGGACAACATCTAGTATAACAACATTCACATCTTAGGAGTAAGGAGAGGAGAGAAAGCAAGGGATTTAGAACCTAGTTGACGAAATGACGGAAAACTTCCCTAACCTGGTAATGGAAATACATATACAAGCCCAGTAAGCACAGAAAGTCCAGAACAAGATGATCCCAAACAGGCCAAGTCACATCATAATTAAAATGGCAAGGGTTAAAGACAAAGAAAGAATCCTAAAAGCATCAAGAGAAAAGCAGTTCAAAAGGAGCTCCCATAAGACCGTCAGCTGATTTCTCAAAAGAAACTTGGCAGGGCAGAAGGGATTGGTACGAAATATTCAAAGTGATGAAAAGCAAGGACCTAACTGAGATTACTCTACCCAGCAAGGCTATCATTTAAAACTGAAGGACAAATACATTTCCCAGACAAGAAAAACCTAAAGGAGTTCACCAAACTAAATTACAAAAAATGTTAGAGGGATTTTTTTTTAAGCTGGATAAAGAAAGATCAAAAATATGAAAATGGCAATTAATACATATGTATCAACAACTACTTTCAATGTAAATGAATTAAATGCTCCAATCAAAAACATAGGGTGGCTGAACAGACAAGAAAGCAAAGCCTTTACATATGCTGCACATAAGAGACTCACTTCAGATTGAAAGACACAAACTGAAGGTAAAGTGATGGAAAAAATTACTTCATGAATATGGAAAAAATACCTGGGGTAGCAATACTTATACCAAACAAAATAAGACTTTATAACAAAGGTTATACAAAGAGACAAAGAAGGATCCTATAATCCCACTTCTGGGTATTTATCTGAAGAAACCCAAAAAGCTACTCCAATGGGACGTGTGCATCCATATGTTCATTGTAGCATTGTTCACAATGGCCAAGATGTGGAGTCAGCCTGGGTGTCCATCAATAGAGGAGCAGATAAAGAAATGGTACATATTATACAATGGAATATTGCTTGACTATGGAAGGGAATGGGTTCTGGCCATCTGCAGTGGCATGGATGTACCTGGAGAGTATTGTGCTGAGTGGAGTATGTCAGAGACAGATGCAATCACTACATACAAGTGATTTCACTTATATGCAGAATCTAAAGAACAAATTAAACCAAACAGAAACACATTCAAAGGAATTTTGATGGCTACCGGTTAGGAGGGAGGTTGAGGGGGCTGGTGGAAAAAAGGTGAAGGGATTAAGAAATACAAATTGGTAGTTACGAAATAG
>PVKE010028085.1:0-21167 GCA_004027555.1 Craseonycteris thonglongyai | reverse complement strand
TATATATACACACATACATATATATGTATATATATATGATATATATAATATACTATACATGAGTGAAACTAATAAAGATAAGCAGCAAATACAAAATGTCAGAAAAAAAGAGTAAACCCCAAAACATAGAAGAAAGATAATAACACAGATCAAAAGTAAAATAAATAAAAAAGCAAGTAAAAGAAACAACAGAGAAAAATCAGACACACTAACTGATGATGCTTTGAAAGGAAAAACAAAACAAACATATCTCTTTAAGTATGAAGAGGAAAGAGGATACATGAAACAAGGGAGGGAGAATGGGAGGAGAGACAGGGTGAGGGTGAGAGAGAGAGAGAGAGAGAGAGAAGGAGGGGAGAGGAGAAGGTGAAGAAGAGGAGTGGGAGGAAGAGAGAGCGATTGATTCAAAAGGGGGCAAAGTCACAAATATAACAGCATTTTTAATCAAAAGAGAATGCTACTAACAAATGCATGCAACAAACTGGAAAAGTGAGATGAAATAGGCAATTTTCTTAGAAATATAATCACCAAAATCATTTCAAAAAGAAATAGAAATTCCAAAGAGATATCTAACCACTGAAGAAAGTAATTCAGTAGTTGAAAATTTACTCACACAAAAACAAACAAATTAAACACCCATAAGTTACTGGTAGTTTTAAGGATAAGTTTTACCAAACCGATAAGAAACAGGTAAGTTATTGTTACACGCTATGTTAAGATACTAGAGAAAGAGGAAAAACGTTCAAAGTAATTTTGTGACAATAAAATGACCTTAATAGCAAAGCCAAATGACAGTACAAAAATGGAAAAGTATAGTTTACTCTTCTTTTTGAATACAGACCGAAAGTTCACAATATAATATGATCAAATGAATCCTAAAATATGGTTTTGGTTTTTTGTAATAGTGACAGTGAATGTCCATTCTGGAAAAGCAAGTACTGTATGTTTTCACAGTAGACCACCCATCTACTACTAAAGATAATTATAGTATATATATTTTTAGATTAAAATGTTTGTTAAAATTATATTCATAGTACTCAACATATTAACAAATTAAAATTATTTTAGTAATGGATGTAAAATTTTTTTTAATAAAATTCAACATCAAACAAAACAATAGTAGCAAACACTCTAAAGAGGTTTTCTTTAACTTAATAAATGTTTAACTGCCAAAAACCTAGCAATTTTGGAAAGGAATAATAGTTATGGTTGCATAACATAGTGAATATACTTAAAGACCTTGAATTGTATTCTTAAAAATAGTTACAATGGTAAATGTTTTATTATATATTACTACAATTTCAAAACCCCTATAGAAAACATCACAATTAATATAGAATTAGTAGAAGAAATTCTTTTAAATTAGGAACAAGACACAGTTGCCTACTCTCATTGCTTCTATTCAACTATGTGTCAGAAGTTCAGTTGAATAAAACAAAACAATAATTAGGTATAGAGATTAGAAAGGAAAAATTTCACAAATGATATTCCTATCTGACCTAAAAAAAATAATTTACCAATTTGTTGGATATAAGCTACTCAATGTATAGAAATCAGTGTCAATTAGAAAATATAGTTTTAAATATAAGCCATTTATGAAAGCATGAAAAACTATAAGCTGTCTAGGTATAAATCTAACATAAAGTCACAAAACTGTATTGAGAGGCATAGAAAAAAAACACCCATGTAATAAACAGATTTATTTAGTTTATAAGGGAAAAGGTCTAATATAAAAGATAGCAAATTACCTTCAAATTAATAGATAACTTATAACAATTTAAATGAAATCCTAGCATAGATCATGGGAATGAATAAGCTGATTCCAAAATTAATAGGAAAGAATAAAGAGGAAAGAAAAGCCAAGACAAGTTAGAAGAAGAATAAGGCAAGGAAGGGTATTTGTTCTCCTAAATATAAAGTCATATTATGAAGCTATAATAATTACAGGGACATGATGTTGACATAGGTATTGAGAAACCACAGAACCTAGAACAGATCAGCCTACAGATGAGAACTCAGCCTACACCATCCGTATCATAAGAAATCTATTGAAAAAAGACGATTCAATAAAAGTGCTGGTTAAAAGGTTGACTACATGGAAAAGGACCAAACTAGAGCCTATGTCATGCGCACACTCAAATTCCAGAGGGATTAAAGTCTTAAATGTGAAAGGCAACCCTTTAAAACACTCAGAATAAAAATATACGAGAATATCATTATGACATTAAATATCATTATTTACATGGGTTAATTTCTTAAACAAGAAGCAAAATGCACGAATCATAGAAGAATACATTAGGTAACATTAAAAAAGCTAAGAAAAATTTCCATGCATCTGAGATCTATAAATGTGAAGAGACAGAAAGACACATATACAAAGCATATGAGGGCAAAGAAATCATACCCACAATATAGAAAGAACACCAAAATCAGTCCCAATAGATCACCTAACAGAGAACTGCCAACAAAAATGTAAAGGTCAGGAACCCCAAATGACATCAATCAATCAATCAATCAATCAATAAATAAATAAATAATAGAAAAAAGGCCCACTCTCAGTAGCGATCAGGAAAACGCATACTAAACAACCAAGCATCATTTCCAACATATCAGATTTCAGTGAATCCTGAAAATTTGGTGCCTTCAGTAAAGACACTAAAGGACTTTCCTGTAATAGATAATGCTGAAATTGACGTCAACTGGGGAAACACCATTTAGGACTTCTTCCAACCACCAACAAACAGGACTAAATCTCCTATGCTCCAGGATGCATTTTTAAGCATTTTGAATGCTTCCCAAGCTAGAGGATCTCTAACAAAGCCCTGGGTGTTTCTCCCAAGCTGATGGAAATACTTCCCCACACAAGAGGGCAGCCATGCTTCCATCTCTCAGAAATAGAATCCCATGTGTGTGAGGCCCGCTGGCCCATCTGGGAAAGCCCTGCACCCAGGAGAAAGGTGGGGGACTTACTTGGAGCAGTCTTCACAAGCAATGTTCCCTGAGGTTTCCTTGATGGTACGTTCAGAGACAAATGCTGGATATTCGGTATCACAAGGTTCAAGCGTCTGCTTCAATTTCTGGGCTGGAGGGATACGAAAAACAATAAAAGGTAAAGAACGCAAGGCACAGGCTTTACAGTGACTGGCAGCCCACAGTCACTCAGAAAGCCGTTCTGTTCCTGCTGCTCTGTGATTTTTCTAGGCACAGCATAATGCATTATTTTCTAATTAGTCAAACAATTTCATCTGCCCAGCAACTCTATAAGCTATAATTCTTCCAGCAGTTGTGTTGGCTTTATCAGCTATCATTTATGCATCAGAAGAATTCTACTTTCTGGGACATTAGTCACTGTGTCTCTGCCTCAGACTTACTTGAACTTAGTAACCAACACATATGTATATCTAAACAAATGTATAAAATATAAGTTATGCTGTATTATTTAGGGTAAGACAAAGGTCATGATACAATTGCATGGTTTTGCTACAGAAACAAAATTGAAATATGGACTAGCAACATATGTAATGTCTTTGAACCACAGTCATGAGTGCAGTCCTGCTATTATGAAGTTCCTTGTCTAGTAATACAGCACTAAATAACCTTAGTACGTAAATGAGTACATAATAGGCACTTGGTAAATAAAGGCTGGTGGTTGATTAAATTATTTGAACAAGTTATGTCCAGTGGGTAAGTTCCAAACCCTCTCCAAGTCTCAACTTTTGAAATTTGTAAGTTGGGGATAATATAGTTCTTTTATCACAGGTTGGTAAAAAGATGAACAGTAAACAAACAATATATGTTGAGTTCTTAGCACAATACCGGGAGTACGACAATGAGGGCTAAGTGTCAGTTAATTATATATTCAAAAATAATCAAAAGCAATGCGAGCATTCTCATGAAGCCATTGTGACCTTAAAATGTGAGGACGGTAGATGCTAGAGCACAGTGGTAGAGTGGTTAAGGGTGAAGGCTGTGAAGTCAGGGAAGTTTGGAGAACAAACCCTTGCTTCTAGCTAATCCTCAGTATTCTCATCTGTAGGAGATGCCAGCCGTACAGGAATCTTCCCTGGAAATCTACTCCTTACTGTTTTCCCAGTAGAATGCTTACAGGTTAACACTCCATACAATGCTTTTGGGCTGATGTTTATATAAAATATAAACCTATATTTATAAAATATATATGTTCTTTGCATATATAGCATTTACAACTGCAAAGCTCAATAGGACTTTAACAAAACAATGGGTGGACCAGGCGTCATGTTCTATGTGAAATACAATTGGCTGGATATCAGAATCACGGTTAGATGTCCTGTGGAACGTCCCTCTGGAAGCTACTGGCATTAAGCAAGCCATCAGAGGGCTGCCAAGGGCAAAACAACTGCCTGGTGCCAACCAGATAAGCTCTGGGGGTTCAGGAAGCCCTACTGTGCCCTTATCATAATGGGATTTAAAAAAATTTTTTTTTTTTTTAATAATATAGACTGTTTACTGAGCTTTAATTCCTTTGAAGAAATGAATTCGGTATTTGGGGTGTAAGTAGAGTGCATTGTAATTTTTCCTATTTAAAACAAAAGAAAGTAGACTTTTGATCAGGTTTTGTTGTTGTTATTGTTTTTAATGTGAAACATGTGATTCGCAGGAACTGGTCACTGGACATAAACACGAGACAGTCAGCGTAACTCCCAGAGTTGTCCTGAGGAGTAACTGAGCAGTACATCATCACAGCTCACAACTGAGTGACACACCTGCACACTCTCACACACGTGCATGGACACCCACAGCCTTCGTGAAATGCTAGCTGGTATGAATGTTAGCAACACTTGCCAGGGGCTAGGCTTACTGAGCAGTAGCTCCGAGCACACAGTAGGAGGAGGGGTTGTGTGTTCTGCCACCTCCATGCGATCTCAATGAGGTTTTAATCTCTCTCCTCATCTGCAAAATGGGAATCACAGCACCAACCTCCAGGGATGTCTGAGGGTTAAGTGAATCAATACACAGAGAGTGGCTGACATGTCACAAGCGCCATTTAAGGGCCGCACTTGCCCCACGACGCCCAGGACATGTGTATTTCACCCACTTGTCAGACTGCTGGTCTCAAGCCACTTCTTTTCGGTCAGAAGAGGCCAAGCAGATGGCTGCCTCCCCGGTTCCTGACTCTGCTCATGGCACAGTGCTGCCATGCTCCCCAAGGGCCCAGTTCCAGACACCGTCTGTCTGTCCCCTGTGCCCTGCAGTGCTAGCTCACAGGAAGCATACACACTAGCTGAATACATGAGTAAGTCTCCTGAATGGTGCTTTTCAAGCAAATAAAACAGGCAAAGGAAAAGTGAGCATTTAATCCCCTAATGACAAATCGCCTGCCCTCAGGTGGAAGGCACTGTGAGTTCGGGGGGCCCACCCCCCCCAACACAGAGAGGCCCTTGGTGGGAATATCATTCTCTTCGCAGTTCTTTTCCAATGCCTCTGATTTTGTCAGGATGAGCCCTGTGTTGGATGCTAAGGAGTTTTTACCTTGGGAGGCCAAACATAAAGCTCTGAGTATTCTGTGTAACAACATTTTTTTTATTTTCATGGTTCTCATTATTACAATGGAGTTTTCTATATGGCAAGTGATACTAACTTTCATTTTGGGAAGGTTCCTTTCAGGATTTTTATTACTTAAATGTCAGAAAGTGAGTCAGATGAAATGAAAAGATTAAATAAACAGCATATATTATAAGTACATGCAGACAGCATGTAATAACCTAATGATGGTCACAGCTCAATGTATTAAGAAATTACTGTGTACCAGATAAAGTTCTGCTTCACAGGGATTGATTTATTTGACAGTAAAACAAGACACAATTAAGAATATAAACTATGTGGTAGAAACAATTGTTACCCCTGCTTTGCAGATGTAGGGCATGGAGGAAAGCACGGAGTAAACAGCACAAATGTATCCAGTGAGCAGGTGGCAGAGGCAGAATCTGAACCTGGGCTGTCTGGCTGCAGCATGCCTGTATTTAACTGCTCTGTGAAACGGGCCAGGGAGTGACAGGCAGGAAGGTCTTCGGGCCCGGCTGAGATAGGCAGCCCACCTGATTTCGATAAGCCCGATAATTGCACCATCTCGAATGCTAATCGTCTGCACCCAGTTACGATGGAATGAGTCCAGCGAATTCAATGGCGAGACTTATTTGGCTCTGGTCCTTCGTGGAGACAAACATTTTGACAGATTCCTATACCGCTGGCATTTTCTATGGTCGAGACTACTGAGGACTAGCTAGAAGCAATGAAGCAGGGGTTTGTTCCCCAAACTTCCCTGACTTCACAGCCTTCACCCTTAACCACTCTACCACTGGGCTCTAGCATCTACCGTCCTCACATTTTAAGGTCACAATGGCTTCATGAGAATGCTCGCATTGCTTTTGTTACTGTTATTGACTATTTCTATTATTATAATTAACTGGCACTTACTTAGCCCTCATTGTTATGTCGCAGGCACTGTGCTGAATACTCAGCATATGTTGTTTTATTATGTTCACCTTTTCATCAAGCTGTGACAGAACTATGTTATCCCCAACTTACAACTTAAAATCTTTGACAGTTGCAGGACGCCTATATTGATGTGGAGATAAACTGTTGAGTCTATTTGCTGCTGAGTATAGACTGGCAAGAGGTTGCTTGATGTGCTTTTGGGAGACACGGGAATTATCATATAAAACCATGGCCCCATTTAATCTAAATGACATGGTTTATCATGAAGACCTTTCTTTGTCTGGAGAACTATGGAAAACACCACATACCTTTGCCAATCATTCCTATTTATCTATGGCATTCCAAACCTATGACTAAGGCTACCAGCAATCCAATGAATTCTGTTCTAACTCTTAGGCATTTAATATTTGTTATCAAAACCAAGGTATGGGTACACAAGGATCATGGTACTCAGATAAGCTGGTTCTTTCCTTTTCTAGAAGGGAAAACAGGTTCAGAAAGCAGACATAGCCTGCTGTGAGTCCCACCAAGATGATGACTCAGCAGGATCATCATTTGCTGAAACAGCAAAACCAGCACCGCTATCAGCCAGTACTCACAAAGCTCTCCCGACATGCCAGGTGTCATGCGTGGCCCTCAGCACAGGTAGTACCCTCATCGTCACTGAGTGAGCAAGCCTCTCCCGCTGCCATGTTTTACAGATGAAACACTAAAGCTCAGAGAAGTGAATAAGCTCGCCCAAGGTCACACTGCGATCAGGCCTGGAACCAGGTGGTCACATTCTGGAGCCTAAACTCTTTGCCATCACACGGCTCCCCCCTCCCCTGCCCCAGTCACACCGGCTGTGCAAAGCAGAGCCGTCATGACCGACCACTCACGCACAATGAAGCCTCCACACAATGGAATATCTTTCATTTTCCCTTAGCAACAAATGTGCCTGATGAGACTATCTGACTTGGGTTCACAGTAATTACGCGCAAACAATGCCGAATGAACAGAGCTGCCCTTCATAAAGCTCTCCTCTTCCTTTGTCTCTGAATGCACACTCCATTCATAACTGGGTGCCAGCAAGCCCCATTCTCTCTGCGCAACTTCTCCAAAATGATACCTTTGTGATAATCAAGCAGAAGTGGGCTTTCACTGTCCCCTTCATTAAGGAAATGAAGCAGATAAACAGTGTAATTACAGATTCCATTTTTAGCTGAACAAAGATGTATGTCTGAGCTCAGGGCCTGATCTAGTCAGGGAATGGCACATTCAGATCGAGAGAACCTCGCAAGTCAGAAATATAGTTACAGGCTCGAAACTTCTCTCTCCTGACCCTGGGCCTCAGATTTACTTTTACATTTAACAAGGACGTCAGGATGACAGCAGACCCCCAGAGGAGCTGAATCACTCTCGTTTGATTCAGTTTCTTCATCTGTAACATGGAAAGAGTAATGGCCGTGCCCAGCAGAGTGCTTGAGGCTTCAGTGTGACCCTTCCTATGCGATGGCCTGCCCCATTTGGAGACTCACCAGAGGCCAGCTGCCTCTCTCACTGCCGTCCAGTTGAGGTGGCAGGTCTTGGTTTAGATCTGAGCCCATTATCTATTAGCTGTCCGACTTAGAAAGGCTCAGTGACAAATTCTAACTGTCCCCACCTCTCAGGTGTGTTGAAGGGATTTGAAGATAACCTAGTGCCAGCACTCTGGAAATGGAAAAACACTGTACGTATATTGGCACACTAGGTATCGATGAGGGCCCTCTGGAGAAAAATCCATCCATAAATGCCTGTTTTTCATAATTACCTGGCTGGCTACTTGCTGAACAGCCCTTGTAGTTTTTTGACAAGGTCTTTCTAGCATCTGTGGAAAAAAATGCCTCACAGCGTGGCAATTGAGTGAGATGAAGTGGATTGATCTATTAAGGTTCTTTTCACAAAGCTTCCAGGAATAGAAACAGAGAACTGAAGCGTCACGTGATTCCTCTTAACTTTTGTCCACTGTTGGCCCTGGTGGACAGGGAAGCAGGGATGTCAGAATGGGAACCTTCCCAAGTTTCTGTCACCATCAATGAATGCAAACACTACACCCGCTTCCTTATTCCTCGTCCATACCCTAGCCTCCTTGGTCTACACCAGAGATTCTCAACAGTGGCACTAAGTAGTGCCCCCACACCCACGATTTCCCTGCCTGCAGGTTCAGTTACCCATGGTCAGCAACGGTCCAAAAATACTGCACAGAACATTCCAGAAATAAACGATTCATAAGTTAGTTTCAAATTGTAGGCAGTGTGATGAAATCTCACGATGTCTGATTAAACCGGCCTGAGACATGAATCGTCCCTCTGTGTGGTGTCTCTACGCTGTATACACAACCTGCCTGCTAGCCATTTAGTAGCCACGTCAGTCACCAGAGCAAGAGAGAGACCACATTCACCTAAGTTTTATTACAGGATGTTGTCATAATTGTTCTACTTTATTCTAAGTGACTGTTGTTAATCTCTTAATGCGTCTAATTTATAAATTTAGGTAGGTATGTGTAGGGAAAAAATAGTGTATATTTGTATGTAGAGTTTGGAACCATCCACGGTTTCCAACATCCACTTGGGTCTTGCAACAGGTCCCCAGGAGATAAGAGGGGACTACTCTATTAACATTTTGAGTTGGATAACTCTTTGCTGTCAGCGGCTGTATGTTGTAGGATGCTGATATGTCAGGAGCACCCCCATCCCCAGCTGTAACAACCAAAAATGTCTCCAGGTGCTACAATGACCTATGGGAGGCCAAATCACCCCCAGGTTGAAAACGACTGGTTTAGGCAAAGATCACAGGCACTCAACAGAGACTCAAAAACTAACTGTCAAAGGTGAAGGACCAGAACAAGGACGTGGGCAGGTGTCTGGGGTGGTAGATTACAGGGAAGAAGCACAGGCCCAGGTGAGGGTGGGGGAGGTGGGTATGGAAAAGGAAGGCATCTCCATGCTCACTACCATAGCCTCCTCCAGGGACGCGCAGGCATGCCGGCGTGAGGAGGAGTGCTGAGCACACTCCTAACAGCCAGGCGTCTTAACCGCAACACCCGCCACCACCTGAGACATGAGCTCCGCCCACGAGCCTTTTGAAGACTTTACCTGTGTCATGCATGACCTTAAAGACTTAGTTCAGGAAACAGGTCAGTGTCTTTTCAACGCGGGCTAGGAGAAGCTGGGGGACATTTGCTCAGACTGGATGGTCTACATGTAACAGCACAAAGCGTGCCTTATGCTGACAGAGCTCAACAATCATCACGTTGTCCTGGGTAGTCTTACGCCAGCCCATCCCTGACGAAAAGCAGCCAGTGAACCCAGGGGCTTAGCATTCGGGGCTGGGAAACAGAAAGCGGTTGCTGCTTACCTTTCGCCGTCATATCTGAGTGCCACCAGCTGCAGAGGTTAAATTCCACCAGGAACCTAAACAGGAGATGGAAAAGCCCACGATGACTTGGCCATCCACGCCCCCAAGAAAACAGTGACATCCTGTTATTCAGCCCTGCTCACCTCATTGGAAAGCATCACCTCCCAATCTGGAGATAGCAACACGGTCGGTTCATTGACCAGTGAATTCTCACAGAGCTTTGTCTTATTTGTGTTTGGGCATTTTATCGCCAAGGCCAGCCACACCCTGAAAGCAGGTGGACCTAGACTCCAGGACTCTCCGGAGACATACCCTGCTCTATCGGCAGAAACGGTTTCGAGTTATAGTCTGAATCCATAGTAAAAAAAACAACTTCTAGAGGGCTTCTTCCTCAGCACTGCTTCAGAAATACAAGTAGAATATTCTCTCCTAGAGTATGCTGGGCAGTGGTAGAGGATGTTTCAAAATATACTCCGCAATGCAAAGTTGATTAGCCACACGTGACTATGTGTGTGGGTGTGACTGTGTGCAGGAGCAGGAGGGACAAATTTCCCTTTGTGAGATTATGCCACAATGCAAATTTAAAAAATTTAGCTTTCCTGATTGCTCATAAAGAATGCAAAAGGAATACCGTATTTTCCGGCGTATAAGACGACCCCCTAATTTTACAGTTAAAACATAGGTTTAGGCCTATATTCGCTGTATAAGACTACAGCCTCGGAAGTGGGGGGTAGTCTTATACAGCGAATATAGGCCTAAACCTATGTTTTAACTGTAAAATTAGGGGGTCGTCTTATATGCCCGGTCGTCTTATACGCCAGAAAATACGGTATGCCATCCTTCAAATGGATGGAGGCAGACCAGAATTCAGCCGTTTCCTTCTTCAGGTACGCGGCTCTCTCTCACTACTCACTCTCAATCAAAATCCCACCATTATCTGTATGGTGGGGTTTTTACACCATATGTATGTTTTACATATGTTTCTGATGTGTATGTAGAACTTATATCCCCTTGAATTTATAACTTGGTTAAATTAAGTGTTTGCTTTGGCAGCACATATCCTAAAACTTTGTGAAATTAATATAGGTCACGTTAAAGCGATACAGAAGACAATGTCTGTTCATCAATGTCTGTTCATCAAATAATTTCTCCCGTCAACCCACAGAACTGGAACCTTCGTGGGGAAAATAAAAGGAAGAAAATTGGGTGCAGCTGGAATGATCCGGTTTCTGTGCCTGTCCATGGAATTCCTCTCTTTTGTGTGACACAGTGTTTCTGTAACATGTCATCTGGAAGTCAACCCTTTCATCTTTGTGGCATTTTGCGTCTGACCTAAGTCACAGATGCATCCAGCACCCTCAGAACAGGACTGGAGTTTGACAGGGTAAACAATTAAATCACACCTAAGAAAAGCCCCCGGCCCCTGGCCCATGACTATACAAGCCCCGCTGCTCCTGTACGTAGCAAGACATCCGCAGTGGCTCGGAGGACAGGCCGGCAATTTGTTCTCCTGACCACAGCCCACCCAGGCTGCATTAGAAACAGCCAGACGTCTATGTTACATTCAACAGTAACCACAATAAATAAACTTGGTGTGTGTATTGCAAGCTGTTAGTCTGCTAAACAATTACATAAGGGCATAGGCAGTGACCATGAATAACTTAATAAAAGATCATATTTTGGTCTCCACGTTCAATATCCCGAGATTTTTTCAGTGAGGTTATCTCGGAGTATTATAAATCGAATGGTTATTGAAAGCATGAAGCAGAGACTCCCAATTCACTTAATAATACAACATAAAAGCCATCATAGTTGTTAAAAAATGTAGCAGCTGTACTTACAAGACAAGTTCTGTCATGATCCATTTTACTGCGGCAAGAAAGGCATTATAAGGCTGAAGAAGAAAATTCCGTTTATTAAAAAAAATGTACCAGGCCCAAAATTTGCAGTTTAACTAAGGTCTTACATAAAGACAATGTTATTCTTTTAGAGAGATTGATATCATGTTGAAAAACAGTGAAGCTCTAGCTAAAAGAAGAAAATGGTTGGATACTATATCCCAAAACTAACATTTAAAAACTTTGAACTCCCCTGTAGTGAGATGTGATTTACAAGTAAAATAAACATGATCTAATACAGGGGTTATCTCTGCAAGGAAAAAGGAAGTTCAGCAAAGGATGCTTAAACCTTTACCCTCCAGGGGCTAATATTTCACAGCCTAATGCTGAGGCACTGGAATCATATAACTAATTTCAAATGGTAATTTACAGGGCTGCCAAAGGAAAGGTGATTCCCTGTTCTCCATGACTGTATGTCATTCATTGAAATAAGCAAAGATACATATACTTGATTTTAATGCTGCCCATGAATTATGTATGAGTCACGCTGCCTTTCCTCACACTTCCATATTTGGACTTGCAAAAATGATAACCATATAAACATGTGATTTTTCACCTTGCAGAAAATCCCCTTCACTCTATAAAAGAAGGCATTGACAACCCCTAATCTTTATTTCAGAATATTTTAATTAAGAAAAGTAGTTGGATTGTTTACTCTGTGATATTTTCTATGTGGATAATTCCATTTCCTGATTTCTGGAAAATACCAAGTCTTCCCCTCAGTTAGGTCTTTGTGCCTATGTAGGCCAAATATGCGAGTGATGGGCAGATCTGAGAGACAGGCCATGACAGTGGCGAAGCCTGGGTTCCAGATGGCTGATCTGGAAACATCTCAGAACTGTTTGTGGTTGTGTTTAGGTATCAGAGGATTGAGATGGCAAATCCTGGTTTCTTAAGTGATAGCTGCCTAATCCTACCTTCTGAACATTTTGACTATAAGAAATAGAACTAGGAATGGGGGGATTATCCAGTTTTAAATAAAACAAGAATCAATTCCTCTACCCATAACCAGTCTTGAAATTTCCCTGTTTCAAGCCAGTAAGTGAACAGAACAACAAAAATCTCCTGGGATTATTCCCAGTCCACTCAGCTTTCAGATGAGATCTCTTGCTCTGATTCAGACTGAGTGTTATCACTTCCTGAATCACAGGGCCCGCAGGATCAGGATCAGAGAAGGATGTAAACTGTTAACTATTTCCTAAAACCAGATGCAACAGTGTAGGTCTGTGGTTTTGACATTCTGATTCTTAGGGCTTGAAGAATAATCATCTTTCTTTCAAAATGACCCAAAGGGTCAGACCATGGGACGGTTCTGTGTCTTTGTACCTGCTGGGATGGGTAGTGACATTTCAGGGGTCCTTAGTAGTAGAGTCTGAGGGAAGAGAGACTGAACAAAGGGATTAAGGAGGTTTTAGAGGTAGAGAGTGGCAGTGGGGGAAGGGCACTCAAGCATTTCCTTCCAGACCCTGTTCAATGTATGAGTAAACAAAGGGATTACGTAAATGCAGGATCAAAAAATTTAAATGCACATTATCATTCAGAAGGGTAAAGCCCTTGAGCTTTTAAGCCTAATGATGAAAGCAAATTTTGGGAACATTTTAAGTCTGGAAATATTCATAATAAGGTTAAGAGGAAAGGAATTGAGTTTGGCAAGTTGAGTTTGAGTTTGGCAAGTTGAGTTTGAGTTTGGCAAGACAGGTTGATCCTCACGTAAAAAGCAATGTTTTTCAAAATGTCCAATTCTTCGTTCCTAGTTGTCTCACAAATATTCTCTAGCTCTGACTCATGTCTTATTTCTTGAGTGTTGGAGCACTGTATTAAATATTTGGTGTTTAAACAACCCCCCTGTAAGACTGTCCATCTGTAAATGAGAAAGTGTGTATAGTTGAAAACCAAAATGACTCTTAAGTTTTGTCTTCCAAACCAAATTTTAGGTTCATTTTTGGAATTTACAAAATAGTAACATATAATGGTTATACTTATACACATATGCCAGACTATATTGAAGTATATATATCTGGTTTTGTTGTTGTTGTTGTTGTTTGTACATACGTATGTTTTCAAATTATTGGTGGCCAACCTTACATTGCTTACACATTGTAAATTATATTTTTAAACTGGGAGCTGATGACAGGAGTTTATTCCTAGTAGTCTGAATGCCATTTTCAAGTGCCACCATAGTTATGCTGACTGAGCCTCAACTGTGTCACTGGCCATGAAAGCAGCTGTAGGGACAATGGTATTCAAACTCAGCAGCGGTGTGCTGAGCGCTGGAAATCTGCCATCAACACGTGAACATGTCCCTGGGCCAACAGCTCTCCTCCAAACCAAAAGGAAGGTTTTGGTGGAACCAAACCAAATTCTCTCGTAGGTAAGACTAAGAATCTCCCAAACATCTCCCCTTTTCTGTCCATCCCAAGGGGACAGCCGCCTCATCCAGCAAAGGCTTGAGGTCTGTTTTGTCATCCATATAACCACTGAGACTGGGTTCCAACAGGAGTGACTTTTCTTAACCAGTAAAATCAGGAAATATTTTTAAACATTCACGGTTTTTGAAAAAGATCACTGGATTGTCCCAAAGGGGGAGATGTGTTTGTCCGCTGAGACCGACGGGAACGGGGCGTTGGTTTAGGGGTGACGGCACGGTACTCACGTCCAGCAGGCCCCGGGCACCATCGCTACTCTCCTTGTTGGCCCTGCACATGGCCTGATAGTCATACAGAGTAATTCTATAGGAAAGAATGGAAAGGCGCGTCAATAAAGGAGCAAACATGGGCACAGTCACTAACACGCCACCGAGTGCAGCAGTGACAAACACAAATAAATGTGGGCCTCACGAGGGTACCCAAGTTTTGCCACCCCCAAATGTGCCTTTGGGAACATTGATTTCAAGCTGGTGATTAAGAAGCAAAAGGCTCCCAAAGAACCTTCAGAAGCTGTGCTGAGTTATCAAGAGATGATACAGAAACTTCTGTTCATGGGCTTGTTAGCTGAGGACCATGATAACAACAACTGATGCTGATCCAACTCTATTCAGGAACCACGAGCAAGACAGATGTCCCTACAAGAGAGATTCTAATCACCCCCGTTTTACAGAGAGGCAAACCAAGTCTCAGCCAGCCTGAACGACATGCCCAAGTTCACATACCTAACAAGAGGGAGAACCAGAACAGGATGGGGGCGGGGGCACACTGGATCCACCTCACAGTCTCCCATTCAGTAGCAGCACTGACAGATTCTCGGAAATGCTTAGAACCCAGCCCTGTGTCTTATCCCAGAGTCTTATTAAAATGTCCCAGGAAGTGCTACCCAATGATGAGATCTCAGAACCAATGTCCAGAAGCAACTTTCAACCCAAGCTGAGGGGCTGCTGTGGGGTCACCGGGCCAGGCTGGACCAGCTGGTGGGGCTCGTGAGAGCTCCTCGCCATGGCAACCACCCTGACGGACAGGCGGCAGGAAGCTTGGGACTCTCCTGGGATCACTTTCAAAGGCTGTCGGTTACAGGTTGAGGCCGCACTTGATTGCTCTGTGGCAGGGTCCAGGCTAGGGTTCCTGACTTTCATTTCCCCGGGAAAGCTCTCCTGATACCCTTGCCATTGACGAGGTCACAAAACAAGCCTTCCCTGCCTTCTCCACGCTTAGGCAGCATTAACTAGATGTTGCAGAGAGACTTCCAGATTCTTACCCTTTCTGAAGTGATTTTGTTATTGTTTTAAATAACCCCATTTGGTGGCTACCTGTACCCTGTTCGGCTGATGATAGTTAAAGAACATAACTGCCTGCTTTCATTTGGCTCTAAAATAAGCCCCGAGCATCAGGGTCAGCCCTAGATCGCGCTGCACTGCTGTCCTCAGCCGGGGACTTGCTTCTGATCCAGATAACGGGCCTTAGTCCCCATGACGTCACCACCAGCCTCGTCAGCCCCTAGACCTTATCCTGAGCATCTCTGTGTTCCCCGGGCACGTCTCCTTTGACAAAAGGCAGATATGGTCTTTGAAGAAAAAACTCAAAGCAATGCAAACAGCAGGGGCAATCCTCGATGCCCCTGGACTGGGGACAGCCTCAAGTGACAGGCCTGTGACATTCGGACTTGTTTAAAGCCACTTCGCTGATTCTGTTCTTTTGCAACTCCACTAAAATCACGCCCAAGATAAATATTTCTTCTAGGAATTAGAAGGTGGAATTTCAAAGGCATGGGTTCGGTTACGTTAGGCTTGTTAGTCGCTATGGGAACCAGAGTTTATGAAACACCTACTGTGTGCCCAGGAGGCCGGGTACTTTACCTCTCATGACTCGGCGAATCAGCTCACTTTGGTTAAACAGTTTGCCTAAAACCCAAACGCGACACAGCTTAATGACTGAAAATACAGCCTTTTCTAAAAGCATGACAGGGAAGCAGAGAGATCCCCCAAGGGACATATTTAAGCCATTTTAAATCTAAGATTATGAGAAGCAAAGTGACTCACTAGGGTAGCATGTAAAAATATGTATTCTTTGTCGAGCTGTAAACTGAGATCTCTGGGGTGGCTTCCAGCTTGCAAGTGACAGGACACGGGGCAGGAACAGAAGACGTTCCTGACAAAGGGGCCGTGGCCATGAGAAGCCGTGCTCGTTTTTACCTCTCAGAAAGCCGGCAAAGTACAAAGCTTGGCCTTTGAACTGACTGCTGACAGAAGATCCAAGAGCGGCTCTGCCTTCGCTCCTGTTTGCATGGGTCGCCATGTCTTGTCACCACACCTTCTTACAGAAGCGCCTCTATTCTTGGAGATCAGCGCAGTACACCTGACATGGCAAAGGTGATCCGCTTACACAGCCCTGCCCTTGCTGCCTTTGAACACTCCAGCGGGAAATCATAGTACAAATCTCATTTGAGCGCCCATCATTCGCAGAGACTAAGCATCAGGGGCTGCACTGGCCTGGAGCTCAGGGTATGGGGGCCCCTCTGGGTGCCCCCTGAAGGGGAACCGTGAGAAAAGCCACACTTATACTGTAGATCAAGCAGAAAGTCTGTCAGCACCAAGTGCTTTCCATGGACATAGGCTGATAATATTAAAAATAAATTTATAGATACCACTCACAGCGGCATCTCACCCAGGTAATAAAAGCAGTAACCAGAAGAAAGAATCAGTCACTTTCTGCCAGTCACGTAGGCATGATCTCTGTCAGGGACATGGTTACAAGTCACAGGAGAGGAAATGAAGGCTCAGAACGTGAAGTCACTGCTGCAGCGTTATCCCAGCCCTGGGATTTCAGTCTAAGTTTCTTGTTCTTTAAAGCTGTGAATTCCACTAGATACCTGGCTCCTTAAGGGACTCACAGGGAAAGGTCTCAACAGGAGAATCTGAAAAGTGGGATAGAAACTTTCTCTCAATTCCTCAGGTCACTGGTGAGAACTGGGGTTGGCCTTTATTTAAAATGGCAATTCTCAATGCTGCCTGCCCTTTAGAATCATTTACCTGGGGACTTGAAACATTACATGTATGAGGGCTGTCTGGAAAGTATCCAACCACATCACCATCCTCGTTATATTGACAATGGCTGGATTTTTTTCCAGACAGTCCGCGTATATGCTGATACCCGGACGTCACTCCTCACCCCGAGATTTCATTGGTCAGAGTTAGGAACCTGGTATCAGTTATTTAAAAAAAATAGTTCTAATATTCAGCCAGGGTCGAGAGCCATGAATTTTGGAATGGGATGCGCTCCACTTGCTAATGATCTCTTCTGTGTGTGTATTTTCTCCTCTATCAATTTGACTCCGAGTGCCTTACAGAGAGGAACCAGGACTCATTCAAACCAGCACATCTTCCCAGGGCCAAGTACCTGTCTGGAAATATCTAGAGGTGGGTGATGGGCTGATTTGTGTCCCTCAAAATTCACATGTTGAAGTTCTGACTCCCAATGACTCAGAGTGTGACTATATCCGTAAAAAGATGATTGCATGACAATAAGGCCCTGAGGGTGAGCTCTCATCCAATATAACCGGGGTCCCTATCAGAAGAGGACTTGTGGACACAAAGGTCGTCTGTAAGTCAAAGACAGAGGCCTCAGGAGAAGCCAACCCTGCTGACACCTTGGTGGCGGACTTGCAGGCCCCAGAACTGTAAGAACACACACTTCTATTTAAGCCACCCAGTCTGGTATTAATACTTTGTTATGACAACCCTAGCCAACTAAGACAGGGCAACTGCTCCACTCGCCAACTAGATGCGGGCCGTTGACAAACCTCAAGGATGAACAGACAGTCTAATCACGCTGGAGGGCAGCAGTGATTTCATAAACAAATGGGAGTGCCCCAGAGCCAAGAGGAGAAAGTCCTCTGAAATCATATGGCCCTGGGGAGTCTGGGAAGCTTCCAGCATCAGAGTTACTTGTGTCCCCAGCCACATTGGCTTTGATCTTGGGTCAAAGGCTGACATGCATGGGTGGCCAGGAGGTACACCAGGCCAGTGGCTTGTCTGCTGTTCACCTGCCCCTTCCAGAAAAATTAGGTTTACTTGTTAAACTGAAGGGGGAAATGGAATCATGATGAATCCCACATAGAAAAGACTACACTTCTCTTGCATCTTTGAGTAAGAAATAGTAGGAAACAGCTGAATTCTACATAGGGAATGAGTTAATGCCAGACTCATTTGAGGCCAAAAATTTGGATGCCAGGGGAGCTTCCTTGGGCTCTGCCAAGGTCATGGAGCCATGTCTACATTTCACAGCAACTGCAACGCAGTAACAATACCTGTGCAGGGCTTCGCACAGCGTGGGGCTAGTACCTGAGGCTACTCCCTCAGGGCCTAGGCATGCTGGGTTGCCAGTGGTCCTGTGAGTCCCGCCCAGTAGGGGCTATTGAGAGTTCCTGCTTCCCAGCCTGGGGTCAGGCATCATGGCCAGATGAGCTAGATGGTGGCTGGGACCATCTGTGTACAATGGGCATGGGGGGTGTAGGGGAAACTAGGAGTTGTGACCACAGCCTCATCTGTGGAAGATTTGCAGAGTGGATATCACAGGAAGCCAGATGCAATATTTAAAGGGCTTGTGTGGTCTGAAGCAAACTGGGGCATGTTGGATATGGCAGAAACTATCATAGTTTCCCAATATCCATTCCCTTCTGCCAAGCTGAATCCTGACTTTGCAAAATGCACATTTCCCAGGGTTCTTTGTAGCTAGGTGAGGCCATGTAATTAATCAGAAGTATGGCATGGCAGTAAACCCTTTAATAAATATAAATTTAATTAATAGATAAAAGTACTTAGTAAAATAAATTTTAATATAGAATTTTAGTTGGCCTTTTGGGCCTTCCTGAATCCTCCTTCTGCCAACCTTGATTGCAGATGTGATGGCTGGATCTCAGCAGCTATATTGTACCATGAAATAACCTTGAATTTAAAAGCCAACTTGGAGAAAGGTAGAAGAAAAAAGATGTGGTCACAGGTCCATGATGACAATATTAGGCCTCCAAATTAGTATTTTCAGAGTTCCTTCATATACAAGAGGAAAAGGCTCTTATATTCCTTAACCCCTTGTTATTCTGTAATTCCCTATTATTTCTGGTACTAATTGTACTAATTGATACACTGGACTCCAAATTTGACTGAGATACTTTCTTTCACTGTCTCCTGAAGCAAAAAAAAAAAAAAAACACACCAAAAAAACAAAAACAGAAACGTGAACAAATATGTCCACAGAAAATATTTTAGTCTGTTCCAATTATGGGAAAAGATCAGTGGTGGTTAACAGACCATGGTCTGGAATCTGGATTCCAAGACACATGAATTCATACTTCATCTCCCTCACTGATTGCTATGGGTGAACTTGGACAAGTTATTCAAATGCTTGGAGCCTCTCCTTCTAGTTCCGCTTTTGTCAAGTGGAAATAGTGACAACAGTTTCTTCATGGAGTTGTTATGAGGATTAATGAAGGTAACGCATGCAAACTGCCTGGACTCATGGCTCGCCCATAGCTAGTATTCAATAGGTCAGACATGCAGTCATTTTGATGAAGACGAGGGCGACTCTTGCTGCTGTTGTAACTGGCAACCTCAAGCACCCTCTTCAGGGTTTTAAAGAGCAGTCCATCGGAATCCCCGTGTCTCTGCACTGCAGAACGTTTGGCCCAGGAACACAGTGGCCCAAGCCAATCTGTCTTCTTGTTCCCTTCAACACCACCTTTGACAAAGCATACTTCTGTGGACGTGGTCAGGTCAACAGGAAGCCAAGAAGCCATTACATTCATTACGTGAGTTGCTGAGTATCAGACATCAGTGGGGCAGTCAGCATTAAAGGGGAGCAGACGTCCAAACATAACAGACTTTGCTTTTAACACTCTTGAGACTCAAAGGCTGGGGCCGTCACTGACATGTCGTGTGATGACTGAGGACAGGGAAAGCTCTCCGTCACCCACTATGGTGTCAGGGTAGGTCCATCATATAGAGACAGGGGGAGAAATGGTCCAACTCTGGATGTCTACCTGATGTGTCACCTTTTCAGAAGGGCAATGCAAATAGCAGAAGGAGCCACCACAGGGAACTCTACCCAAGGCATGTATGTACATGAATGTGTGCAGGGCAGAGTGAAGACGACATTGCCCAGGCCTCTGGGAAAGATATGAATGGTCTTAGGGGTGAAAGCTCAGACATATGTGCTGCCAAGCACAGAGCAAATAACACGGAACGGAACAGAGAAGACCCCGCCAAGAGCAATAGGAATTATCAGTCGTTCTCAAAGTAAAAACAAATTATTAGCAAGCATTCTGTCTCTCTATAAGCCAAAGGCCAGGTGCGCCCAACTGGTCTTTCCTTTCTCAAGCTGAATTAGATACACATAGAACAAGGGAAGACCCCGTGGCAGAAACCACAAGAATGTTAGCAAAAACCATGCATTAGTCCATCTAACCCTCACTTGCAGGTATAGAACAATGATGTCAGTTCCATTTTGCAGCAGAGAAACCTGAAATGCCGTGCGTTTAAGTTGCCAAAGTTCAGGAAAGCTCCAAAGTGGGCAACATCTAGACTGGTGCCCGGGTACTTTCGACTTTGTATTTCTCAACCCTGGCTCTGCATGAGAATCACGTGGGGCTTTTAAAAAGTATCAGTGCCTGGGCTGCATCCTCAGAACTGAATATGAACCTCTTGGGCTACATCGGTGTGTTTGAAAAGCTGTCAGTGGGGAAGTGGAGGTGGCTCAGCAGGTTAAGCACTCGCTTTGCAGCCCTGGGGACTGAAGATTGAATCCCGGCTCTAGCCCGTGCAGACCCATATGCTGAACTGGGGTGGGCTTCCCATGCAGGAGGCCCCCAGCCCTGTTCCTGCCCTGCGTGGCCCCCGCCCACCTGTGTGGAACCAAATAATGTTGAAAACTGATGATGTACAACTATGGAGACTGCTCTGGGCTCTTCCCCTTCTCTCTCTCTCTCTCTCCTCTCTCT